>CAJQZM010033291.1:5606-31888 GCA_907164665.1 Colias nastes
ACCATACAATTTTTGCACCATGAGTTCTAATTTTGACATATGTCATAGTTTATAACTATTCGACGATAGATACGTCATTCACGGTAAATAATCTCGTGAAAGTTAAGAACTATTCACGTTTACTATTGTAGTTACGTCAGACGATTTAACTATGTCGACTCATGGTAGAGGTACAGGCGTGCGCGCATCTTCCATATTTTTGGCATTTTCTCCTAAAAATACCTTATTTTATATATTACGATAGATACAACTTTTCAATGAGAAAGTTTATCTCAAATTGATTAAAATACTCAGCTACATTTGTAACCTTATAAGTTTATAACAACTTTCCAATATGAAAATATTGTCCAAATCGATTCATTCCTTTATATACTAGGTACATAAGTCATTACCACCAATAAAGTATGTATACACAGCTACACTAGTAAAATTATAAGTTTTTAACGCCGTTTGTGTCAGGAATAAAAACGTATGTGTGTGTATAAATTATTCCTCCGGGACGTTCTTGGACAAGTGATTAGTGTGGTAGCGTTTACAAATTACAATCGCTAATCTAGGTTTGATCCCAGTGGAACGGAATAAAAACTGTCAGAGGCTGTCAGAGAAATCTATATTGTTACTACGAAATTTTAAAATCTAAAATCAAATTCTAAACTATTTTGAAGAATCCGTGCAAAGCCGTGCATATAGATATTCACAGATTTTCTTTTTAATGAAAGAATTATATGAGTAAAATTTTAAAGAATAGAATTATATTTTACAAAATCGAAGCATACCATGCTAATCGCCACATCTAAAAGTATAATTTCGTATAGGTAGTCGTTTTTAGTTTTTGTGACATAGTCAGCGCAGGAAGTAGATCCAAATTATTTGTTCGAGTTACATTGCTTATTTAATAGATATTATTAGTATATCATCATTAGTTTTTGCTCAATGTATCTATTAATAATATAAAGACATCGGCCGCTTAAAATTCTGTTATATGAATAGATTTATGCAAGAACTATTTTACACAAACTAAATAGAAAGCACTCTAACGTAGATTAAATATATACTTTAGAATTTTCATTAGCATATATCAATCAATTTAGGCGATCCTTTATTATTTGAAAGGGTAGACTCCCTTGAGTGTATTGCATGGGATGTGGTTTTACGATAATTTGGCTTCAGAATGTTATCAAAGTTGTATTGTTTATGTTAGGCTTTCACTTTGATTTATTCACAACGTGTAATTACTGAGTAAACCTCGCCTTTTCTCAATTTGTTAATTTATAAACGAAAAACTTTTAAACGGTTTAATTTTTTAATTACTATGTATGTAAATGTCTATATTATAATAATTTTTAAATCAGAAAAAGGGAGATTTATAAACAAGTATTTCAATAAGTTAGTTAAGGTCGCATTGTCTAGAGGTATTTAGAACTAAACTTTAGTATATTTCTTTAACAAGAACAACTGTGTATGTATCTGTAAACATTCGGTTAAATAGTTATAAAATTGGTATGATTAAGTAGTACTTAACTACATTGTATGTAGGTAGATACATAGCGATATATTAAGTGTATAATAATTAATAATCCACTGTTAGAATGCCATACTTTGCTTTACAAATAAACCTTGTACATTATACTATTTGAGAAAACTCCTCAGCTTGTTAAAAGTTATGCAGCCGAATGTCTACCAGCTATGATTTTACCCTGTGGACTATTTTAATTATTTTTATACCAACTTTTAATACGATGGACTTTTGCAGCTCTTGCATTAATAATAGGATAAATAAACCCCTTTATTTACCTTTTCTTACTCTTATATCTGCAAAATACGCTATTCAATATAATGTAATGTAATTCGTAGCCTTTCTTATATTATGTTGTCGTTGTAAAATCACTACAGCTTGATCAATAGAAAGATCATTATCAATAAAATAATATATCTATCTAAAAGTAAAAAAGAACTTAAATTTTTGAAGGATATTTACGTCGAAAAAGGTATTAAAAGGTTGAAGACCGTTAAGGCCTTCGTTCTACGAAATAATCGGAATTTACAGACGATGTTTTTAAAAACTTGATGGAATTTAATTTAATTTTATAGCTAGATCCTATGATCACGATTCATGGAACCGCCTCGCACAGCCTTTACTAAATATTTAATGAATATATCAGCAGATAATTTTCCAATTTAACAAATTATTGATTCATCAAAACATCTGTTAATGTAAAAACACCAGGTAATTATAACTTTTATGAACAACCTAAATGAAATCAATGTTCATACAAAAAAGTCAACTCATACAATATATATCCTTATCATAAAATACATTAAAATGGGAAGTCAACATGGATAATTAGAGTCTAATTATCCATTAAGAGTGATAGGTGTATAAATTTTCTATTGAACGGCCCATATATAACAGTGTAAGCCTGACATGGCGCACGTTTATCCGGCCATATATCTCGCAGGCACATGCTGGTCCATTTAACTCTACTTACCATAGTAAATTATCACTTTTCTGACACCCTACCTTAACAAATTGTTGCGTGATCAGCGAACATTTATCAACGCCCATGAACTTGTTACACGACACTATCTTTATTACTGAAGACCGTTACTATAATAACCTTCCAATAAAGACCTCCATCTCAAAAACAAGACAAGACTAAGTGAGGTCCCTTTGCACGTGTGGAGCATGGCAGATTCTTTTCACACATATGTTGTTGTTCAAATTTTAATCAACCTACTACCAGATCGACACTTTTAAGAAAACACTCGCATCGTTCGAACCTAGAACCTATAACGCTTATGCATGTACTTAAAAATAGAGTCGTTTGAAAAACAAACATGAAATAGTTTATTTTTAATCATAGATGTGTCTCTACTTAACAGAAATTAATTATGCAAAACATATAATCCACTTAAGTACTTGATGAATAAGAAAACAGATTCTATACATAACCTCATTAAAATTTCAATTCGGTCTAAATCCATTTACGTCAGTGGAAGTAGTGTTAATTAAAGTACATTCAATTCAAATGTGATTTGGGCTATTCAAAGATTCTTCTGATTTGATTCTGTTGAATGCGGTTAAAAGGAATGCTTGTAGAAAAATATCCCGCATTTATTAGAGATCAATTCATTTCTCGTATACAAAACATAGCGTTGAAATGCTGCCACAAACAATGTTTTTCCGTCTATTTTTATGTATTTTGTGTGGTTCCTTCGAATAAAAAGCAGAGGCTTTAAAAACTAGAATCCAATTATTCAAGGTATGTACGGAGCAGGCTTTGATTGAGAAACGTATGGCGCAGTGCCAGCTTCTTGTTATTAGCGTACGGTATAAACATCTGAAAAAGTACTTCTGTTTAACACTTACCTTTAACCTAAGTAATGAAAACGTCCAGATAGGTTTTTGTTGTTCGCAGAGCAGGGTCTGCATAACATATACACGTATATGTCACCGGGCGGGCCACACCGCGGCTCCGCTTGAATTATTCATGAGACATATGGACCTAAAGCAGACTGGATTTCAGACGAGAATTTTAAAATATCTATAGAAGCTTTCAAATTGAAAATCCTTTTATAAATAACGATATAATACGCCGGCAACGACTAAATATGCTAGCGTTTTTCAGATTCATAAGTCTGATAAATTGGAGCGTTATAGCGATAATATTATTCTGTTAAAGAAATTTTGAAGGATGTTGAGATATATTCTAATTCTATGCGCATTTTAGTAAATAAATTCACAAAAATGTATTTTGATATCTTCATGACCGTATACTTTTCAAGTACACGGTTTTATTGCTTATATTTTTTTATTCACAATAAACATATTATCTGCTTCCATTATTTTATACGACATGGTTATTGATATTCTACTTGCTAATTATGGCATTCTCATCTAAAATCCCTTAGAACACTTACTTTAAGTAGAGGCAGTAGCCAGTAGGAAGATGTAAAATGTATTGTATTATAATATTGCCTTTTCTTCGAGGCTCAAATGAATTTTATTGTATAAGTTTAAATAGATATAGATGTAGAAAGATAATGACGTTTTATTTAAATTTACGAACACTGATATAAATAAATAAAAAATAACTCAATCATGTTTAAGTCTATAAAGTATTTTTATTGCTGAACATTGCCAATAAAATTTCCAATAAAATTTCCGAAAAATTTTATCTTTCAATTTTAATTGCCAATAAAATGTCCGTTTGGTAAAAAGAAAATAGATCAATGTAACACGTGATATGCATCTGACCCCAACAGAAGACTTCATCGTAACACATAAATGTAACTGGACCCATAGTAATCCAGCCCCTTAAACCAAGCAATCGTCATTTGCCAGTAAAGTGCAAATACGGCGAATGTTCAATAAAGACGGTTATCTTGTGGGTAGTAAGACAATTGCGATTGTACGCAATGTAGCCACGGACGTAACGACCCGATGCTCCATCGACATAAAACCACTGGGCGAATACAATGACACCATAAAACCACGGTCTAAGTGAGGGCCACTTAATAATACCTACAACGAATGGACTGTAGTTTGCGTTTGTTAAAGAAAGGAAATTTAGAGGCTCTTAATTAGGATAATGACACCGTTGCATATAAAAATATATGTAAGATTAAAATACTTATATAAATCTTACAAATAACACAAAAAATTATAATCTATATAGACAAATATCTTTCAATTTTAAATCGTTTTTATTTGTTTGACGGGCGTCTTAATAAGATATTAAAGTAACACATACAAACTTCACTTATTTGTTTCCTTCTCAACTTTGTAACATCTTAAACTTGGTCTTATTGTTCACGAAGTGATAATTTAAGTCGCGAATTGTTATGAATACCACATTTTAATGTTCTCAATGAATTGTAAATACGTTTATTTGTATCTGTATGTTTATATTATTTAAGAATATTTCATAATAAAACTCTAACGACTAAATTAAAAGTGTATTTGCAACTTTTATATTTTTTTCATAATCAGATTATAAACGTTCGATAAATTTTTACACTCTTTTTGTTAGATGCTATAATATGGCAAAGGGTATCTCTGATTGATTTTCTTTATTGGTTACTTGTAAAATACTTCATAGTGCATATGTATATTTTTTATGAGTTAAATATGTTTAGTAAATTGTAATTTTCTTAATAGTTTGACAAGTAGGTATTAAATTAATCTTCAATGAAAATTAACGATAAATATTTAAAACGATAAAATATATACTCTCATTATTTAGCTAAGGCTGCTGATTTTATAGCATTTAATGCAATGAAGGCATAATTTGAACCCTGTAGATATTTAAATAAAAAAGTAGAAGACATTCGATTGCTGAGGTAGCGTAGCGTAGCTCGTAGCATTTGCTACGAATATTTAATTTTAGTGAAAGCCGCGAGTTCAAACCCTGCTAATTATTATTGTACGATAAAAGATTATATTTAAAGAAATTAGGAACCATGTAAAAATAATTCGTTGGTACGAATAAGATTATAGGATACCTCTTGTTTGTATATAATATGTTACCGGAAATGTATGAAATCAAGGAATTGTATACAAATCCTAGGAAATGCGTACAATTCCGATACTATTTTGGAAATGTATAAAATATTGTTTAAAAAACTATTTAATGCATAGATATCCTAGGAAATGTATAATTTTCCTCGGAATTGTATATAATTCCAATATCGTATTAGGAAATGTATAAAGTAAATGCTTTCTGTAATAAAACACGTTGTTAATTTTTTTATGATAGCACTTATTGCGACAATCGGGTAACAGTCATACCGTAAAATAATAATAATATGTTCATCAACTATCTATTAACTTTTAACGTAAGTATCACAAAATCAACTTATATTTATTCTTATAAAATCAAATTTTTATTTGGCAGGTAATCAGTATGATAATTAAGTAATTATAAATGTCACATTATGAAAGTAAATCATTATATTATAATACTTTGTCAGTCCATATATAGCTATTTATTTTTGCAGGGTAAGCTTGAATGGCATTTGGAAGTGCATAATACTTTATTTTTAAAGCACAGACATCTTGCTGTAGCAATACCCCTCGTCCTGCTGTCCCCGCGTACCTTCCAATATCTTAAATGTTTTACATTTCCGATTGCTATTTAGGAAATGTATAGATTTTCTATGAAATGTGTATAAAATAATTTATTTCACACATTTCATAGGATAAGGAATGTACTTTGAATAATATATAAGAAGGATGAGTCACACAACTTCAATAAAGTCATATTTATTCAAAACATTACGTAGATATAATAATTTATTGGAATCCATGTGAATTCGTCAAACATATTCCTTAAGATCAGCATTTTTACATATGTATATTTGAGTTAACCTTTTCGGCTGTTGTTCTTAAGTGAGTTCTATCCTTTTTCCATTTTCTTTTGCTTTCGTAACTTCGGTAAGTTTATTACGCTGTTTGAATACAAAAATAAGAATATTCTAATGATACCTTTACGAGCACCATCCACGTATAATTATTTCATGTTTTGTAAGAGAACTTGTTTTTCCCCGTGGTTTTAAACGCAATTTTCCCTAATAAATATTCACCATCTAATCTATGTAGCATTGTGTTAGAGTGCATATTAAAGAAGGGTACGCTGGACTGAGAATAAATTTAAGAAAACAGCTTTACATGTGCAGATGGTTTATTTTCATTTATTTACGGTTTCTTGGCTAAAACAGTATTTTGTTGTATATATCTATTTTGTAATGGGTTTTTCAAAATTATTTTTAGGTTAGGTACACTTTTACCTCGTTAGATTGTTTTAACCTACGTTGTACATTAAACATCATAATCATACACGAAAAAATTATAATATTCGGAACTTAGGATCTAACTGCAAAGGAATCCCTCCTCGATACTTACTTACAAAGAATACCTTAAAAATATTGACGCAGTCGTGTTCATACATCATACATCTGGTTTATCCCAAAATGAAAAAAAAAAATAACATCAATACCGTAATTTCCTCCACCTTCGTCAATGATTTATTATAAACGCTTTTGTTTACAATAAACATTGTGGACCAAATTTTAACTGTCAATATAATATTATTATACTCTAACAGAAACTTAAGTAGCTCTCAATTGATTCTTATTTCCAGGAGGAACTCAAAAACATTTTAAGATCAGACGATCTCTAAAAGGCTCTATTTTAATTTTTTTTCTATTGGGAGCTCATGTTTATTGTTCTTACTTTTCTTGTGGACTTAAATTTGTCTTATTCTTGTAATTTGTTATATATTTCACTAAACATTTTATTAGGATTATTATAATAAATTAGTAAAAATATTATCACGTGAATTAAACAAAATTTTATAGTAATTTCTTTCGTTATCAATATAATATATTTAGATTACATCGTTCCTACGAAATTTATACGTAAACCATTCCATTGTTTATTTATTAATACCAATTACATTCAATAATGTACAAGTTAATTGAATATATAATTATTGAGTAAAATTCTTTATTCGTCTCTTTGAAACGAGGACACATTTATTCGAAAACAATATTACCCAATACACATTATACACCCACGAAAATTCTCAAAGATTCAAAACAAACCCTCCTTAAACAATTCAAACTGATTAATAATATAAATTAACAAAATTAATTATCAAGTTAAAACAAAGGTTTACTAACTTAAATAATAAATTCAAATTGTGTTATTATGTGATTGATGTTTTGTGTAAACACTGTTAAAATGTCATTAATCATTTCTTCGATTCAGATCCTTTTCTCTATAGGTAAGATAATCATATTTAAATGGTACATTTAATCCCTATCAATAAACGTTGTTTAAATTATGCACATAAATAAACTTAGTTAAAGTGAAGTTGTTAATTATGGAACGATAGTTCCATTAAGCTGAAACACAAACTCAGCGTGGGTTTGGTTGGATTGTTTTATTTATGAGAACGAAATGTCCGCTATAAATTCTATTATAAAGTTGGCTTACGATGTATCCATTTGACCCTGCGAGTGAAAATTTAACAACAAAGGAATATTAGTTAGTCAGGACTCGGAAATCACTACGTGTTCAATTACCAGTACTAGATATTGCCTAGTATTATATTATCTGTGAAATTGCTATCTCTTTTTATAGAGATAATTAACAACAGCTTGAATATTACCTACATTTGTTAAATTCGAAATATACTCGTCAAACTGTGGGTGTCTCTTTGTGTAACATTTTAAGTTTATTTTAGCGCACATATTCAAACAAAGATCTGACGACTTTAACTGTATTTTATGATTTATAAAAGCGTGTGATTCGAACTGATTATTACCTAACTATTGAATGCCCTTAATCAAAATAAAAGAAATACTAAAATGGTTGAGATTCAATTATTGTCTATTGAAGAACTCTGATATGAAGAAAATTAAATGAGAATGATCGATAATAATTTTTATCCATACACTCTTGAATTGACATCACTAAAATAAACCTTATTCAGAATCGATGTACTGTATCAAATGCATAATATACAGTTAATAGGGCAAGATGTTCCTCAACTAGAAGCATGTGCACAGTATGTATGTAGTAATTTGCACAGTAAAGGTAGGTTTGTATGGAACTGACGTTTCATTAGCAAAGATTTTAATTGGGGCGTGTGCGCTATAAATACAAATCATGGCAACTGAAGTAATGATATATGCAGGTCTAAATATATACTTTAAATTGAATGGAATAAATTTTGATACTTTGATTAACTTGTTTTAAATTTGTTATTATATTATCTTGTTGCGCTATGAACAGTGTCAAAAGTGTTCGTGTTTTTTTTTTACGTAATATATTATACCTATTATATTTATATTTACTACTTACTACTAATAGTTAATGCGAAAATTATGTTGTTTTCAATCATTATAATTTTATCTTAATTCAGCTGGGCGAAGAAAAAAACTACGTCCTATAAGCAATCAATCACATTTTAATAAATAGCATGAATACTTAAACGAGAGGGATTCTCCTCGTTCTTAACAGTGAGCTCAGGAACTCAAATTAAATGTATTTTTTCTATTAACGAGTACAGATGAAGGAAGTGAACTGAAATAACTTCATGGATCATCCGGCAATCTGTGCTATCCTATTCAGTGTTTTTTCACCGCGTGACCCAATTAGCTTTGTAAAATAGGTCAATTTATACCTAGTCAATAATAAAATCACAGTTTAATTTTCCATTCTTACCTCCCAGTAAATAGATATGTTTATATTTACTTATCGTTAACGTATTACTAAATGGATAGATCAGCGAAACGGATCAAAATTTGAAAGGCGGGATTATGCGTAAATCTATTTCGAATGATCCAAATTGGCATATCTTTAAATGGAGGCCTTTAGCACGTGACGCAACAAATAAAATCCCACTTAATACATAAATCCCAGTGAAAATTTATGCCACGTAGTATCTCTCTAATGCCGAGGCCGTGACAACGCGTACGTATAAACTTCTCTCCGTTTCGATCCCACTCCACAAGTCGCTTAAACCAATAAATTCAATTGGGAGCATTGTTTACATGGTGCTTAACTGGAATTACTTTAAAATTTCGATTGTTGGTATATGGTAATGATGGTAGTGGATAAAAATAAAACCCAATAATTGATGACCTGAAAATGCGATATAAAATACATCGAACAAATTAATTCGTTATCTTAAAACAGTCAATAGAACATACATATCTTAATTAAAATAGATGTACTTAAAAAGCGACGATAAACTTCGAGTTATATACAAAGGTGAATTTTCAAAAATATCTTGAGTTATACGGCAATAGCTTGTAATTTATAATACGTTCACCTCCTCATATATATTTTCAGTTACGATCTATATCCATATCTATCTTATATCTGTAAAATCTATGTTCTAAATCATCTTAATATCTGCCACAAATCATAGACGGATATTTTCTAGTCTTGGCTGAAGAAAAATCGCCAACAATGTAATTGTGACTGTGAGTGTTACTTTAGATTAGATATCTAGAATTGTAGACTAATTTAATTTGTTGGCACAATTATATTCTTTCAAAACATTAATAATATAAGGATAAGAAATATTTTGCCTGTAGACTGTAAATTAACTGGAATGATTATAATACTGTTAATTATTTACTCAAGCGATTCAGTAATAAGTAATAACATAACAATTTTCCTTTTGAAAGAAGAAATCAAACTCGGTTTTATAAAACAATTAATCTTGCTCACAATATAATAAATCATTAAATATCATAGTTTTTTTCTAAAAAGGATAAACTCAAAAGCAACTTGACCGATTTTGGAAATATTTTCACAAGTAGAAAGCTACATTATTACTACAACATTTATTGACAGACTATTTTTTACATCCCCGCTCAGCACTGGTGGAGGCAAAACAAGTTTCTTGTACAATATATTTTTCGTCGTTATAGTTTGAAAAGGTATAAATAGATTCGAATTTATGCAACGAATTAAGTATCAGTTTATGAATTTTAAGTTTTAAATTATATGAATGCCGAAAATGTTATTATTAAAACTTTCATTGTACGAGGGTATTTGGATAATTGCCTCGAATGAATACCTACGGTATAATAAAACAGTCATTAGTTCACATTAGTTCACGTCGCGGCGTCTGCTCGTACGCACGTCTGGTTGTATAGTATCAACATTTAAAATGATTTTCCTTTTGAACGTGGGTAAAATGTGCTAAAGAACTGTGGCGTAGTAAATTAAAGTGTGTTGTCCGAGTCATTCCCATTAGAGAAATGCTTTCCTACCTTCTTAGACAGCTATTCATCCTTATGTTATAGTTGCTCTTTTTATTATTTGACACCGAATTTTATCCGATACCGTGTTTTATTCGTGAGCATTTCAGCAGTATTTAACTTCCATGTAAATAAAATGTGCATTGTGGATTCAAAGATAACATCCCATTTTAACTTCATTTTCCATTATAATTATTCGGTAGCCAATTTCGAACTGTTACAATAGTCCATTTGCACTATGTAAGTCCGAATAAACATCATTTGGGTTTTTACATAACGGACTTGTTTCAACAACCAGTGGTTCGGTAAAATAGTTATTTTTAAATTGAGTTTTGATGATTGCTCCATACTTTTTTGGTTTTTAGGTATTGTAATTACTAATTCGATCTATTGGTTTGAATTTATTTGCTATGAGTAAAATTGAGCGAAAATTTTAAAATATTGCCAAGCCAAATAATATTACTGCTACATTTCTATGTAAATGATAAGACTCTTCTGAGTCTTATCATTTATTATATAATTCATCTAACACACACACGATATAGTAAAACCTTAGATTTGTAACAATTACCTGCCTTACCGAAACTAATTTATTATTTTTGCATCGCGATTTTTTTTTTAATTTAATAAAACCTAAACTGACATAACCATTTAGCAGCTCTAATACCTATCGTACTTTACATATGATACACATAATACTTTTCCTCGTTTTTTGTCTCAAGGCTCCTTAGTGGAGTTTGAGTAGTTTTAAATCTCCAAGATGCTGAAAATAAAATTCATACAGTAACATACATTTGTGAACAAATCGTTGACCCATATCGCACTCAGTGAAGGTTGAGACAGAATTGAATTGAATTTTATAGTACCTGCCTACCTAAGTGGGTGAACTCAATACGTTAAAATAAGCTCAGTTAACCTATTTTATTAAGACTGGCAATATTCGTAACGTCATTAAATCAAAGAACGTTGACATATAAAATACGTACGGTAGAATTAGGGGGAACAAGTTGATATAATTTCTAAAAAATCGTATCGAAATTGTGGAAATAGAGATTTATATTAGATTTATTTATCTTACCATCGTTTTTCAATTAATTTTTTACTGCGTCCAAGATTGTCTTGCTAAATTTAATAATTAGGTATGAACATGTACATTATTATCCTTAATACCGAGATCCTTCTCGGAAAGACGAATATATTTAATTCCAAATGAAAAAAAAAATACAAAATGTAAAGAAAAGCTACGATATGTGTAATGTATTCTATAACGGTTCTACATTTACGGCTCGCTATCGCACGTGATCGATTTTTCCAGTATTTTCTCAAGTTTAATAATGCTAAGAGCTTATTTAGTATCAAATATTAAAGCCATATAAGGATAACATGGAAGTAATGGTTTATTTGCTTATTCATTTTGTTTAAATTAATCCAATTACTTTGGACTTACCCCGAAGGCATATATATTTTATAGAGACACTGAGCTTCAAATATATTTGAAATCAACAACAAAAATATAATGTATCTTTTAGGATAGGGGAAAAAATTCCACGTTATTATTAAAGCGTTCTTATGTTATCTTATGATGACCTTTTTAAATTTTGTCCCAAAGAAATTAATCAACGTCAGTTTTAAAAAGAAATCCTAATCAAAAGTTCACCGAGTCACCATTTTTGTAAACTCATATTTATTTTAATAATTTACGAGGTATTTCTTGTAAATTTATGTATAACTTAAAAAAAAGCTTCCAAAACTACCCCAAGAATCATGAACAAAATGATAAGTAATTTAAAACTGATTCAAAACTTTATAAAAGAGCGTTAATTAAGACTGAAATGCAAATAGCGCTTCATCATTATTCATTCTAGTTAATAGTCACTAAAATCCATAGTAAGATTATGGATACTTCTTGACTCTTTGACCTAGATTCATTGCGAGAAGCAGATCTGAGCATTGAGCCAATGCAACGTCACACTGAAAGCCTTCCAAGCGATGTCGTTTCATATGCTTTAGGCTATGAAATTTAAATTATGGCTCTTTTATATTGTAATAACATGTTTATATTTTGTATGAACGTTGCCCCGTGAATTGCTTTCAACTTGCAATGAACTGAATTTGATGTTCAACTAAATGTTAATTGAGTTTTTAATGTACTTTAGATTTTTTTACTGGCAAATTATATTTATAAAAATTTTATGTAATAATTTATAATAAATTATAATAATATTCTGTACAAAAATCATATTTACAATTATATAATACAGCAAATAATCCCATTCTTTCATGAGAAAACTTTCACCAATATAATGTTCAATAATTCTACGTACTTATTCAAGTTAAAAGAAAACTTTTTAGTATAAAAGTTAAATTTTAAAAATTATTTGTGACATTCAAACAGTATTTCTTTTAACTTGCCAAGTAAGTAAATACAATACCTTAAAAATTAATTAAATGTAAAATAAAATCACTTTGTTCACGAACTTTCAAACGATTATGAATTGTTAAGTTTGCTTTTATTGTAAGAAAATTCTATCGACAGCTTCATTATGTACTTACAAGATTGATTTAAGAGATATTATATTGAAGTTAGGTGGTTCAGCAAAAATCTGATTCGTCATAAAAGTATAATAATAGTGGGTCGGGGGTGCCGCAACAACAGCGGTGACCTACACAGCGCGCGCCGCCGCGGCAGTCTTCTGTCGAGCTTTCTAATGACCTCAGGCGTTCTGTGTTGCCCGTAAAACCACATATAACCTCTTATTAAATCATAAAAAACAACTGTGATTGAAATACCGCATGTTTCTTGTGTAGGATACCGTACACTTTAAGGACAGGCGCAGTTCGATCCGGCGACCGAGTTGCGTCACAAAAATGGACTCTAAACACTAAAGGATAACACTGTTTTGCAATTAGCCGGGGGCCGTGTGTCAGCACAAACAAAAGCCTTTTTTGGTAAGAACTATTTTCTCAGTTTGCTAACTTTCCTAGATTTGCGATAAGTCATGATGGAGTTGGTGCTTTCTTTAAGAAGTTAGGTTAGTTAATTATTTTGATTATAAACGTAAATAAGAAAGGTAAGGTATGTGGTGTTTCTAGTTTTATGCATGAATTGTTGTGTACCTATATATTCTTTTATTGCTGTATAATCTATTATATTTTAAATGATCGTGGTATTGGCACGTCTCATCAGCATAAACATCAAAAAATACATAACGGTAAGTGAAAAAGTTTACTTTTCAATATTAGTTTATCTAAAAATAATATACTTACACCTGTATATTATGTATTTCTTATTTACTTTTATGGGTATATACATATATTTAGATTATTGAAAATTAAAGATTTTATACGTCGTTATTTAAAAAAAAATAACAAATAAATGAAATTTTACATACTCTACGCACCAGTAGGTAAAACCATTAATTATGTACCTTTAAGCGAATAAGCAAATTATAATTTTGTAGCGAATACTAACAATTTCACATAATTTTTATATTTAAAAAAATGTACAAAATAGATTGTATCTCCATACTCCTACTTTTTATCAATTTAAAACAGACAGTTCTCCTTCTACTCCAGCCTTCGACTCCTTTGGAATACATTTAAAAATTCATAAGTCTTTTTATAGATAACCTACTTTACCTCTCAAACTCAAACTTTATGTAGAACATTAAAGCTTCCTATTCTTGCGATTTATAAAGTAAAATTTCCTCCGACTAATATTGACAAAGGTAAGGCGAGTGCACACAGAGCGAGCAGCCTCGCGAAGCAATTGCTGCGCGAAGCAGCTCGGCCAATGTGGACGTTGCTCAGCCGAGGAAAGCGCGTGTGATGTCTACGTCACGCTACGAGCCACGTAGAGCGCGATGCTTCGCGCAGCAATTGCTTCGCGAGGTTGCTCGCTCTGTGTGTACTCACCTATTGAGCTAAATAATAGTTTTTGATATTATGCTTTTAAATTGCTAGTTTTCGACCAGCGGCTTCGCTTGTAGGCGGTTATCGCATGAGTGTACTTATAGAGAAAAAAAAATTATATTTGCTTATTAATTAAGTCAGTTACAAATGACTTTTTATAAATTAATTTAACTTGAAAAGCTTTGTTGCAATGTCATATTTTTTGCTTACATGTGATATTTGCTGATACCACCCACTCTATTTATTTGCTCTATATGAGATTTGGTGAGATGTGGCTCGATCTGCCCCCTCCTCCTTAGAACCTCACGTAATTAATGGCCATATGTGACAGATAATAATATTACTCCTGGTGTGTGTGTGACAAGAAGAATCTTGTCTAATGTGTTGCTAATACTGCTTTCATAGTGCATGGTTTAAAGTAAATATTGGTACGTCAAACAGTTTTATCCTGTCCTACTTTCAAAATTAACTTGAAGTTTATTTCTCCTATCCGTGGAAGATTGTTCAACCTTTATCGAAGTTATGTGTTTGCGGTTATCCATAACCATCACTATGGAAACTTGTTGCAGATACCGTTTGTCGTTAAATGCCTGTTTTTAGGCTTAAAGCAGTGAAGTTTTTGTAGTCACGACCTATTAGGAGCTTGAGTTTTTACACGCTGTCACGGTAAAGGCTTTTTACTTTGCGTGCCACGTTTGCGATATATGGGCATTATGGTTATAACTTTCTGGCACGATTATGAGCTATGGCTACTATATAATTGTAAAACTAATGTTAAAGCTAAGGAATGCTTTTCGCCTAAAGATCTCTAATAACGAGAAGTAAAAAAGACTTAATAACGATCCAATGCTTTGATTACGTTAGAAGTTTTTTACAGCTGCAAGTGTAATGATATGTTGAAAAGTTAGTGGTGGTTTTAAACTATAGCAGTGAAGGATAATAGAGAAATAATCAATAATGAAGATTCAAAATTTATCTTTTTTATCTGTAGAATAACAAGACGCGTGTCCGTAGATTATCTTTTCTCAAGTTTGATTGACATCTATTAAGCTGTAGAATTTTAGTGATTATCGTTTTAGAAGCCTTCAGGTAACAACAGCTCATTGACGCTTCTATAAAAATATGTTTTATATAGAACGTAGCTCGCCGATAGGGACAAAAAACGGGCGGCAAATATTTTACATTTTCAGTAGATACACAAAGCGGAGCTTGATAAACTTTTTGGCAGTTCATGTTCCTGTTTGTATTCGATGCAAAATGTAAAACTAGTCATTCATAGTTTAAAAGTGATGTTTGTGTTGCTTTTGTTTAAAATACATATTTATTATTTTAATTATACTCATGATAAATGTGCATGAATCTGGGTGTTACTGGTACAGAATATTAATCTGATGTTGAATCGTTATTTTTGAAGTGAAACTTCTTTATCGGGGTTGGAAAAAAATTTAGTGTAACATTTTTTCGTTACGCGTGACATTTTTCCGTTACGCGCCATCTTTTTCTTATCCCTACCACGCGTGATTCGACGTATTTCTGTAAAGTTGCATATAGTTAATTATTTTTTGAAAAATAAGGTCATAAAGAAGTTTCACTTCTTACGTGTGTACACTTGTACACGCACATATTTTTTTTTATTATATTTACCTAATGCGACGGACTTGTAAAATGAAAAGTATAAATTGCTTATACCTACGCTTTTACTTAAATGATAAAGTGGTTATTAAAGCGGACTCTTCAATAAAATTCAAACTATAATAAACGGTAACGCATTGTCTTCTGCATTAAATACGATCGATATTCATAAGCTTATTTAGCCACAGATAATTAATATAATACTATACTAGGTTAAGCTTAGAGCAGAACTTAACATGAATATAATAGATTAACGGTGTTTACATCACTTTACCCCGCATTGCACACTTCAAATGAGACGAAGTTCATATGAAATTAAATTTGAAAAGAGAAGTAGGAATAAAGTTGGAGTTGTGTGGAAATTGTGCAGTAGTTTTCCGCGGTATAGTTAGCTCCTTATAAATGAATCAACAACGTTATATCAAACTTTATATTCGTTTCTAATTGTATTAAAAAGTATAATATAAAAGTGTATTTGTTTAGTTTGGTTTATGTTGTATTGACTTTATAGTTTTTGGTAATCAAAGGCATACTAACACATATAAAGAAACATTGGGATATAAAGAGTATCTATCTATACATATAATAAATCTGTAGAAGGGTCAATTCTGTACATTGAAAATATTGAAAAAATAAATAGCAGGGGGTGTTACTGGATCGATACCAAACCCAAATATGTGATTAAAAAAATTTTTGTCTGTCTGTCTGTCTGTCTGTCTGTCTGTATGTGAAGGCATCACGGGAAAACTGACGGTTCGATTTCGATGAAACTTGGTATAATTATACCTTATTATCCTGGGCATAAAATAGGATACTTTTTATCCTGGGAAAATACGTAGAAAAAAAAATAAATCTTAATTTTTCAGTTTCCTCCATAGACGTTGTTCTGTAGAACCGCGAACACACGGTCACGTACGGGTCTAATATTAATTTAGTGAGAAACGTCTTCCCAGTTCAAAATGGAGAAATAAACCATCCACGCGAAGACCGACATCCGCGCGGACGGAGTCGCGGGCGGAAGCTAGTATATAATATGTACCTATACATCAATGTGTAAATAACAAATCCTTTTTGGTTTCAGGTACAATTAAACTTTACGACCCGTAGTATGAAACAACAAACAGAGGCAATAATGTAATTATGAAAAACATTTTATGGGTCGTGGAAAGGAAAAATGAGCATAATGTTTTTCGAATTACTTCATTTCTCTTGGTTTTCCTGTCAATTTTCCGAATTAAAAATACCCTGGGGTGCCCAGACTTAATAAAAAGTGACAAGTGCCTCTGTTATAAGTTCGAAGATGGTAAGAAAAATCTCTTTTTGAGCAACTTTTCAATTACAATTTAATTTCAATTCATTTTAATATTTCAGATGTTTTCCTAGATTGTCAAGACACGTCTTTGAAAGACATAAGTAATGCACTCCAAAGCTTGACGTTCATCCATACTTTTTCTATATACGACTTGGATAGCAGCGAAGAAAAATTGGGACCATATATCATACCACAAAACACATGTATCAAGCACGTGCATATTTCGCGTACAAGCTTAAAAGAAGTTAACGATGAAGCATTTGCGCCATTAAAAAAGTGCCTTGAAACTATAAGCATTGTATCTAGCAAAGTTAAGTTAATACCACAAAAAGCTCTCTCCGGCATGCTCAAACTGCTTTCTGTAGAATTTACTTCAAACTATATCGAAGAAATACCAAACTACAGTTTTTATGGTCTTCCTTTATTGAAACTTAATATAAAAGGCAATATGGTTCAACACATAGCGGACAAGGCATTCTCGGGCTTAGAAAATACTATAACAGATATCGATTTAAGTGAAAACAATTTAATGTCGTTCCCCATAATACCGATTGCTAATTTAAAATTACTTCAAACATTGAGGCTGTCGTGGAACGAAATTTCCTCCTTTCCTGATATTGAGCACACTGGGTTAAAATCATTAGAGTATTTAGATTTAAATTCCAATAATTTTGAATTTATTTCAGAAGACTGCCTTAAATTTAGTCCGTCCCTGACGATACTATCGTTTCATTTTAATTTCATAGTGAATATTCACTATCGTGCGTTTTATTCTTTGGTGAATTTGAAATCTATTGATTTGAGTTATAATCGAATTAAAATCCTTAACAGTAATTTATTTCAAAACAATAAATTAATGGAATTTATAAATTTGAGTCATAATCACTTGCACCACATAAACGGTCTCATCTGTGGTATGCCATCTTTAACTAAAATTTTATTAAGTAATAATAATATACTAGAAGTGCCAATAGATTCATTTCATAATTCAACGAAGATAAGTATATTACACTTAGATAAGAATTGCATTAGTAACATTCATAGTGAGAGTTTTAGTGACTTAGAACAATTAGTAGAACTGCGATTAGACTTTAACTATTTAAATCAAGTGCCACATAGCATTCTAATGAAAAATAAGAATTTAGCAACTTTAAGACTAGACAATAATAATTTTATAGAATTAAATAATAGCACGTTTAAAACTTTAGCAGAATTAAAAGAAATTAGGCTCAATGATAATAAACTCACTTTTTTAACTAGAAACCTCTTTCTTAATTTAGTAAAAGTTGAGACTCTATACTTGGATCATAATGAAATAAGTTTTATCGAGTCCCAAACATTTACCAAGCTATTAAATTTAAAATATATTTCTTTAAACAATAATAAACTTATAGATATTCAAAACATTTTGCCAAAAACTAATTTCAACTTGCTATCTCTTTACTTACACTCGAATAGGTTGACTTCAGTCAATAATTTTGAATCACAAGATAAATTGTATCTTCTCACATTGAAAGACAACCAAATAAAGTTTGTAACTAAACAAACATTTGGAAACTTAACCTATTTAACTCGATTGGAACTTGGAGAAAACGAAATTTCAATAATAAATGACTTTTCATTTCAACGCTTAATATCTGCTCGTTATTTAGATTTACAACACAATAATATACGCAATATTACGAGCTTCACCTTTTTCGGTTTACTTGAGCTAGAAGATTTGGATCTCTCGTACAATAAAATTAATTTTATTTACGACATGGCATTTGAACACCTAAAAAAATTGAGAAGTCTCAATTTATCATTCAACCCTCTTAAAATTCTATATAAAACACTGTTTCAACAATTGCCACTTAGCTCGCTTCATTTAGATAATTGCGAAATTCAAGTTATCGAAAATGGCACTTTTCAAAATCTTAATAATCTTAAAATATTATCGCTAAGTAACAATTTTCTAAAATCAAACGATCTTTTGACGCTGGATATATCGGGATTAAAATTTTTGTCTTTATCTCACAATATTCTTGATTATTTGCCAGTAGAAGCATTTGCACAGTTGCCTTTATTGGAAATACTATTTTTAGAACATTGTAATATTGAACAAATAATAGAAGGGACATTTACATTTAATAAAAATTTGCACAGATTCAACGTTGCACAAAATATTATAAGTACGATTCCGTCAAATCTCTTTGGACCATATAATTCTGTTTCTGAGCTGAATATTAGTAATAACTTTTTAGACTATGTACCGTACAACACGTTTCATAATTTTACAATGGTAGAAACATTGGACTTTTCCGAGAACTTACTACCGAAAGTAGAATTAAGTGGATTTGAAAAACTTATAAATCTCAAATATCTGATACTGCGAAAGAACGAAATTCAATTAATCTCATGTAGGAAAAGGATAATATTTGAAGAATTACTCTTGCTTGATATTAGCTGCAATAGGTTAGATCATTTACCAAACAATTTGCTAGAAAATTTTCCCAGCATCCAAAATATTAATATTTCTAACAATCATTTAGTCCATTTTGATTTTTTATTTTCGCATAAAAGACTTGGTATATCTCTCATAAACATAGATATAAGTAAGAATCCTTCATACACTTGGACCATTCCTAAAAATATAAATGAAAATAATATATTAATTGCTAATTTATACGAATTGCACATCTGTACAACGAATCTGACAAACGTCGAAGATATTAACTTTGAACTTCTCAAAAGCCTACAACATTTATATTTGAAATATAATAAAATAAGGCGTCTTTCAATAAGTCCTTTTTCAAAATTAAATTATTTGGAGAATTTGGACTTGAGCTACAATCGAATTACTCATCTAAAAACAAGTAATTTTCGTGGACTAGTTAAATTAAATGCTTTATGCCTTTCTCACAATAATATCGAATCAATGGATTCGTTTGATGAAGATTTACGGAATTTAAAACTTTTAGATCTTTCATATAATAAATTACAAAATATATTGAATGATGACTTAATTCATTTGAAAGAACTTACAGTTCTTTATTTGGGGTTCAATAATATAAAATATATATCGGCTACGGCATTTAAAACATTAAATAAAATCATTGAAATAGATCTGCAGCATAATAAACTTCAAAATATACCGATAGAATTATTAAATTCTATAGAAAATCACGTCAAAGATATATCTATAGAAGGTAAATATCGTTAATTCGTTCCTTTTTTTATTAATAAATCATGTAGTTATTGTGTTCATTTAATAATAAATACTTTTATTTCAGAAAATATAATTATATGTCGATGTCAAAAAAACAACACTTGGACCTGGATTCAGGATCACCCTAAAATAATAAAGCCTAACGCCGTCAAATGTCTTAACGATGAGTACCCAAACGGAAAATGTAATTTTCCACTGATCGCTCAAGTATCAGTTGATAAGCATAACGATAATTCAGTGTCTGTGTCCTGGTTTATAAGAAATCGGACATCTATAAAAGCTATACAAATTATGTATTATGATGACGACGATACTTCTGAGGTAAGTGTAAATGTAATTTTCATTGTATTGTTACTTTTACTTAAACAAAATTACTTCATTTTAGGTATACTCCAAGTTGATAGACACAAGCGAAACTTCAACCTCTTTAGATGAATTACACAATAATATGAATTATATTGTTTGTGTATTAGCTATCTACGAATACCCACTCGTTAGTGAAGTGGCTGAAGAAGACATTAATAAATCGGATTTTTACTTCAATTCTCTTATAGAAATGAATCGTAGCATTGCAGCAATAGAAATAACACAATCTTCTTCTAGTGAATGCGTTTCCTTTGATACATTTAAAAAACCGCTCACTGTTAAAATGAAAAATAATAAAGTCTTTAAAATATCATCTATTTTGAATAGGCGTCTGGGATTAATAGTAGGTTGTTCATTAGGCGTTGTTGTATTTTTTGTAATGGTCTCAGTATTATTGTATACTAAAATAAAAGAAAGGAAAAGAATAGCGAAGTCTGACCCGGCGTGGTCAGAAATGAATGACTATCATTCGATACATAGTAAAGAAGATATTCTACAAAGTTCTACTACTGCATCTACCGATAATATTTTACTAGGAATGGCAAAAAACCGCAATGTATCTTTAGATAAAATAAAATAGATGTAGAGTAGCACAGTCTTATGAAATTATTTTTATTAAAATTACAGTTATACCACTTCATAGTAAAAGCTTGCTTGCTTTAGAGTCTAGTAAAGGCGTATTTTAGCGCAAATAATGTTCGTAAATAGGTAGAAAATTTAAATATTTAATACATTAGTATTAGAAAAAGTTAATAAAATTGTTGCTCAAAGTTATCTTTTATTTCTACATCATTTCTTCCATTCAACTTTAAAACGTCCAATCTATTCCCACGAAAAATGAATATACAGCTGATCGTAGGTAAAATTCATTTCATAATTTTAAGCAATTCAAAAGGGTATTCAATTTCATGACGTAAGCCAATAGCGGGGTTCATAATCTAAAGTTAATACGGATCGACCCAAAGTTGAGCAATATGTTATATTGGATGCTCATGTACAGCTATCATGAGATTAGGTAATCGACGTAAGCTCCAACAAACCTTGATTGGTATGACGTCAAGATGCGGAGGCGATCTGAGAAACAATTATGTTAATTGACACATAAGTGCTGCCCTCGAGAAATAAGCTAATGCATATGGAATCCAGGATTAAAGTCTAGATTATGATTATAATCGGAATAAAGTTATAATCATAATATGTATAACTAGCAATAAAGCAATTTAAAAACAATGTTTCAAAAGAATTTGTTTTTTTATATACAGGTCTAAACCCACGCATTTTTATCTTGAAGATTTTCTCAGATAGAAGACCATGAGTAATTTAAAAAATAATTTACTGTAGAAGTGAACAAAAAAGAAGACGATCTAGCGCGATAGACTTTTATGTCAGTCCATTGGAAGATATAGTTACTGCTTCGTTTTTTATGTGTGGATGTTAAATCTACTATTTACTTAAAAAACGAACTAGCACAAACTGGGAGTTTCAGTAACATTCAATTCATATTTCATGGTCTTCTTTAGAGCGGAACGTTCTAAAAGTCTCACTTGACCCATTTAAAAGGGCCTTTTTGCTCCAATTTTAGTCTGTCGCCTATACAAGGTTGGGACTCAAATATCTTATCTGTATTCAAAACTAAATAGAAAAGTTAAGATAAAGTTTAATAAAAAAATATTTATAACCATTAGGAAAGCTATAGAATAATTCGATAACTAAACAGTACTTTAATTTGGCCTTAAAAATTCTACATAAATATTATTTGGTTGATCAGGGAAGTCTAGCAGGTACCTCAATATTATATTTTCAGATAACACGTTGAGTAAGAAAAATGATAATTTTTACGTTAAATCGAAACGAACTTCGCCCATTTTGTAGAATACGCTCGAAACAACACAAATTAACACAAATAAAAACTAATACTGAATAAAAACAACAGCAAAAGCAAAGCCGTTTAATGGTCGAGCCTACTACATTACCTTGTTCCTCTAATAATTGATTCTACTAACGAACGGAATGAGAACATGAATTTCGCCAGAAATAAGAAGTCAATATGTTTGTGTTTATTTACTAATTATGTAGTGACCTATGGAGGGGATACTATCTACTATTTTCCATGATTATATCATAGAAAATAATGAACGTGGGCAAAGTGGCCAAACCATTAGAAGTTTAGCTTTAGTTATCTAACTTAACATAAACAAGAACAAAAAAACAGGGTCCGGGTCAAACCATAATAATCACACTAATCTGAAAATTAGCCGAATCGCAAACAACTGTTTGATATTTGCTTAAACATTAATACCCCAACACACATGAACGCACGTGACATCAGTGCCGATCCACTATCTGCTCTCTTTCAGATAATAGATTCATTTGTATTCAGCTTGCAAGTGGGCACTGTAACGAACATCGACGGAGCTGACGTTCAGGGTACAATTACCAGTGTTAATATTTACCAACTGACGCCAGCAACTAATTGCTATGGCTGCAATAGAGCTTAGCTGCGTACGTAAGCCGTTACGTACCTTGGCCGCAGGAGACGAAATTAGCTTGTCCAATTTAATGTGACAGAGAAAACCTGAGTCGCTACGTAACAGCCAAATGGAATGAAAACACGAGGAAGAAAATTGAACTTCAGACACCATTTTTAGTAGGGCTTTAGACGGCTTCATTTTAAATTTATATGAGGAGATTTTTAAGCTCGATTGTCCTCGTGGCTTCATGTTAAACATATTTAATACGTAATTATTTAGCTTTAGCATGTATTTAAGGCTATTATGTGTTGCCACGCACGCCGCTGTAGCGCAGAGTGCGTGGTTTCATGATTGTGTATTAACTACTCGGTGTCACGTAGGACTTGGTCGGCATTCCATGATTTTCACGATACACAATCCAATTTTTGCTATTGAAGCTATATTGTAAGTTGATTCCGAATTAGTTTACAAATGACTATTCATTAACACTTCTAGAAAGAAATGAATTACAATTTTTGGGTTTATTATATGCATATGTTCGTCTGTAACAGCATAGGAAAAATCGTTAAATATTTCAAAACATACTAACTACACTTTAGTTTCTTTTAATTCTTAATTTTTTCTTGGTCTTATTTAACTATAAAAAAATCTGTTTTTCAATTTCAGATAAACTGAAATGTAATTTAACACCGAATTTACATTCAAAGTACCACACTCTAAAATGTTCACGCATTCAGCCTAACCCACTTAACTAATCAATCTTCTTTAAGATTGCATTTAAATATTCCTTTGTAGCCGCTCATTGTTCACGTAAACACTAATAAAATCATTTGCAATGTTGTTAATAGACTATTATGAATTGTTGAATGCAACAGCAATTGAATCGATTCATTACACAGAAACAAATGTTATGTAATGATAATGGAGTATATGAACACATGCCGACTAATGTAGGCTACGCATTCAGTCATAATAGCTCGGCTATTATTAAGCGTTCCAAGTAAATTGCTACCGTTCTTCAGTCATATTATTTTACACCTAGTTATTAACTTCAGAGTACTCGTATGGAGAAATAATTAAAATCGCGTAATATATCTTTAATGAAGCTTGGGAGCAATTTAATTTTGCTTGATTGGATATTTCGTTAATGTCATACGGTATCTTTTCTCATTTGGAAATATCAATCGAAATGAAATACCCTACAGGGTTGGTATTTATTCAAGTGCCACACTTTGCTCCATAAAGTGCTATAGGGAAAACAACTCGTTAATTGACTCTGTGAGAGAGATATATCTACGCTATAATTTAAAAAGATAACACTGGTGTTTAAATACACACCGTGGAATATAACAAAGGACGTAACACATTTAATGCTTCTGGGACAAATAACACAATAAGTGCTTTGAATACGTTGCTTAAAGCAATAACGGTAATTCTTCGTGTTGTCGCGTAAATTTTAGAAGGTAACATTATCTAAGGAAAATACGTTCTGTTCAAGTTCACGTCGTGGGGGAATAATTAAAGCCGCTTTTGCCGCAAAGATGTGTGGATAAAAATTGCATCGATATAGCGAAATTAAAAATTGAGATAAGTTTGGCTTTATCAAGGAGTTTTCACCTGTATAGAGGAGAAATTAATTTTTGAATTTTATAAGAGGTGATATTCGAGTGCTCTTTGTCTCGAATGAGGTCGCACCGTTGAGGTTAAGTGTTAACAAGGCCAGCGTTAAGTGTTAAAGTAAAAAAAGGAAAGAAAAATTACCCTTACTAGTTTTGGAAGGGCTGTGTTTAAGTTCACAAGAAATAGGTTATATTTCGTATACCTATATAATAAAATGACGATGTTATGTGACTTATTGTGATCTTTCCAAACAATACCTTCTATTTCATGTTCCTTTATTGATGATGTCTTGCCGTCCATCGATAACGATAGAAGATATAACTAAGTACGTGTTTTATATTATGTTTATCTCACAAATAAAGTATCACAAATATTAAAATTTGAATAGTAATGTCCCTGACATTGCGCAAGCTCACGGGCGGCGACGACCCTACAAGTTTGTCTCCTACGCTTTTGTTACTGTTGACAAAAAATATAAAAAGTATACCTACAAACCAAAATTAAGAAAAAGTTAATAAATGAGTGTTTCTAAAGTTGTAAAGTTTGTGTGTTTATATAAAGGTTTATATGAGTTGAAATAACTTCGGATACATAAATAATATTTAAATTGCGTAGTATTAATATAACAATAAATTCCGTTCCTTATATTTACTTCATTGTATTACTTACTGTCACAAATATTTCAATATAGAGAATAAAAATGTTAATTAATAAGAAAGACTATAAACATCGCTATTACTTGTATAACATAATATTATAATCACTGATGCTGTACAATGCAATGCTTAAACAATATATTGCGTAGTACCTTGTACGCGCAAGATTGTTGTATGTACATATCTCTCCACAGCTGCTATCAAATCTCTATACTTTGTGCACTTACAAAGATAAATAATAGCTGCCTTTAGTCAAGCCTAACCACATAACATACATACGAAACGCATTAGTAAATACCCTCATACACAATAAATCCCCCTAT
>CAJQZM010033293.1:0-26862 GCA_907164665.1 Colias nastes
TTATAAAACGACCTATAATTTATCGTCGAAGAAATAGAAAATGTTTACGAGAATTTGGTTTCATGCCTTTAACGTTTTATCGAAGTTTCGGCGAAGGAAATCGTATCATATTAATTTTATGAGCGATGTGAGGAAAAGCCTCAATTTTAATATCTACCAATAACAAAGGAATAATTGCTTTACAACCAAATAAATGTTTAATGTCTCTATAAACGCTCGATTGGTTAAAACGCTGAAATGTTTTGGTATTTGTATCAGCAAATCATTAAATATTCTAAGAAATATACTTTGAATTCACGCTGACTTGTTCCGAACACAAAAGAAAAGTATTCGGTATACAGAATTCTCTTATAAATAAATATGAGTTATTGATTAAACGTCAAGCAAGGAACAACAATACAATGATTCCGAGATTTGGCACGTTCATAAACAATGAAGGGCGAAGGGAATTTAATTCAAAGGTATTTAAATGTGTCCCTTGTAGGCATATGTTTACATATCCACTTGTAAAATGTATTTGGCGTGTGTGGAATTTATAATAAGCTTCAAGTAAATCGCAACTCATAAATGTTTGCGGCGAACCGTCTTGGGGTTTCGCAGGGTGACGTATATGGACCATTTCTTTTGCTTACTTTTAAATGTGCGTGTTTTTTTCTGATTTTCCTTAATTGTATTCATCTGTTCTTTTGTTCTGTTTACAATTGTTATTTTTAGTGAAGCATTACGATGAATTTTTCAAATAACACTACCAGGGCAAGATACTATCATAGCTCGTGTATATTTTACAAAAATCAATCTAAACTCTGATCGATTCAAACAAATACGAAACGAGGAAAATCCGCAAAATAACACCGGAAGATTGATAAATATATTTCATAAAAACTCCACGATAAGTTAAATATTTGAAGAGTTTATTTGTTAATTTGGAAATATCTCATAAAGCCATTGTTTTGTTTCTGGCACGTGCTCAAGATTGCGGTGCGTAACGCGCAATCTAATTTGAAACGGAATTATTTAAATACTACCCACGCTTCTGTATGAATATCGAGATACTTTTAACGAGGGTGTGAGAGGAATTTCTAATGTACTTGGTTGTGATACGATTTTTTACTAGTCTCAACATTGCATTTTAAACGAATTCATTTTAGAGTAGGTATCGTCCTTACCAAATTTTTATTCGTTGTCTGTTCTGTCGTCAATGTTTACAATATAGGTCATAGATTAACAGCACCCTATTTTCAAATTAAAGTAAGAGTTCATACTTCGGTGAGTGATTGTTAATGAACTTACTATTCCAACAGACAAATATATCCAATTATTATTAAGTTGTTAATACAACGAATCAAAGCAACAAAATAATGATGTCACTCAGATAGACAACCTAACCTCTTCACTAATTAACACAATAGCGTCTACAAAGAAGCGTAATCCCAAATCTTACATCATTCGATGTAATTTCAAGCGGGAAACTCAGTAAGCTGAATACACAGGGAAACAGACAGGTGGCAGGCGGATTGCATCGTAGACAAATATTTGATACAATACGAAATAGGTTTAGGAACAGGGTTATAAGTGGATGGATGTTTGAGCTCGGTTGTGGATCCGACTTTTGTTAAACGTCTAGTACAACGTTTGGTTTAAATCCTTTGTTCTTATTATGTTTAGGTTTCAGATTATTCTTGTTGCAATTGTATTCTGGTACGACTGTATGGTACTCCAAAATTAATAATGCGCATGCATTTCTTCGCTAATTGTCGTATTTCCAAAAACTCCCGAATCATTGAATCGTAAGAGCCCTAAACAATGCACTTGCATTTTACACCTTGTTCAAAAGAAATAAAAGTCAATTCACAGTCATACACAGTCGAAAACAATTCGAGCGGTAGCCTGTCAGTCAAAAAACTCAAAAATCCGTCAGTCGTCTTTATATATTGGTGGTGACTGCACGTGTTCTCTCTGTGTAGAATTATATAGAGCTGCTATTACGTACCCTTCTTGGTTTTGTTTTTAAAGGTGAATTTATCGATGAAATGATTATTTACACAGGTGATGGCAGTAGGGCAAGTGAAAATGAAGAAGAGCTTAACGAAAGTTCCGATGTATCTACAATGTCAGAAATAAAGATAATCCCTGATTCTGATTGTTTTTTTTTTGTAATTGTAGATATTAATATTGTGGAATTATTAGTACTGTAAATACTTTTGAACTGAGATATTAATGATTAGATTTCTACGATTTGAACGTAAACCTGTATCTTTAAACCATATTTTTTACAATATAAATATTGTGTTATTTTAACCTTCTTTTCTTTCATCATTACACCAGCTTCAGTAAGACACTTTAAAAGTACTACAAAATTTTCCAAGTAAATCAATCCAACAAAGATATATTCGCAATCGTGGGGTTATCCTCGCTATTTACTCACAAGGAATTATCGAAACAAAATCGTACTTACAAATCAATATTAATCTCTTTTAGCACAAAACATTTTACTAAACAAATTTTACTAAATTATGCATGAAGAAAATGCATTTAACCACTCTATATACATATCGTCTTCGGACGCTCCGGGAATATGACAGTTGCCGAACAGTGACGAAGATTTCTATGCGCATTATCACTTTTGGAGTACTGTAGAGATAAACTACGATAACATGGCGCGCCCCTCCAAAATTCAAAACGTTTGAAAGTATTTGTGAAAGTATTTACAATGCACCACCAAGATTCACAACGCATGTGTGCGTAATGAGACGGCCGTCAAACAAAAACAAATCCACGGATTTGTTGCTCGACTAGTCACGCTCTAATCGCTCATTATTATTAGTAATGGCGCTGCACTGACGTATTCTATGAAAACGACACGTGCGTTGTCTTGGGCGCTCGGCAACTTATGATTAGTTGACCAACAAATCTGGTAATAAGTGAGATATTACGAGTACTGTACGAGTAAAGACGAATACGTACAACTACATACAAACTCCTTCGTAAGGATGTCACTACACACATTGAAACAGTAATTTGGAGGGGCGCGCCATGTTATCGTAGTTTATCTCTAAGTACTTATAAAGTTTGGAAATTAACATGTCCATTAGTTACTTTAATTACGTTATATAAAACTATAAAAATAAGTGCACCTATAGTAAAATAAATATCTTATGAAGGTTAGACTTCTAAAGCAATTTCTCATTTTATATTCATGTATCAATATTATTCTAACGTAAAAGTACAATGGTATTCGGTTACTGGATTGTATTTATTTAATAAATATATTTTGATCCTCAAAATACGTTCGTACATTCAACTACCTTGATACCGTAACTTGAATAGTGTGGTATCCAGTTAAAAAGTAGCCTGCGTTCATCCAAATTAAAATCTCTAGTATCTTAATCTCAATACCATCATACAGTTTCGATGAGCTTACCTGAAAGAGTAACAAAATTCCATACAAACATAAATTCTTACATACAATACTTAAAGGATAATTTCTGCCTGCATTCTATTAGTTTTTTTTTTTTGGTAAAAGAGTAACAAAATTCCATACAAACATAAATTCTTACGATACTTTAAGGACACAATTTCTCCATTCTATAAGTTCCTAGATAGCAAATTCAAAATTCGCGTCACATTTTTCAACCAAGGAGGTATAAATGTGCGTGACCCCGAAGTTGGTTATAAAGGGAAGCTATTGAGGTACGAGCCATAATTCCCGCACTGAGGCCTATCCATTACTATCATTCACCGCAGGCTCGGTACAGTTCTTGGTTCTTTTCACGCAGTAAATTAATGTTGGGGCGCACGCGAGCTTTTTTATTTGATATGACGGTGGAAGCGACAAACTTTTTGGAAGTGTTTCGATTTTAAGTTGTTTTAATGTGATGCTAATTCGTGATGCAAGGAAGATATGATTATTATTTTATTAAAATAATTTGTTAAGATCATACTCCGCTCTATAATATTCATTCTAAGCTATAATGAAGAGGTAAATTATTGTGTGAGGGAGATATGTGAAGTGCATTGTGTGCAATATTTTTTACGATTACGAATTGTTTTAATAATTTTGACCATTATTTAACTTTAACAAATAAACAAAACTACCTATAAAATACAAAAAAACCTTACCTAGATGCTAATAAAAATAGTAAAACTAAAGACAAAAAAGAGTGTGTGCCGAGCACACGTGTCAGAAGTGAAACTTTTTAGGCAAGATTCAAAGATACCAAAATCGTCGCCTTACTCCACGACGTAGCGGTATTGCCATGTCGCGATCTTGAAATTTTACTCTTAACGCGCATAAAGAAGTTTTACTTCAAAACATTACCCCGTTTGTTGTTTATTATTAATTTATTACTAACACGAGAAGTAAAAATGGAAATTATCGTTTATACCTTGTACCACATAACTCGTGGTGATTTTGTCATGCTTACATTTACTGCTGTGCCAATCAGTGACAGTCGCAGAAATATTATTTTGAATAACTTGCGATGTCGCAATTAGTGCTCAAATTGTACTAACGCTAAACCTAGGTTTTATGCCTCATTTTCATTTTAATTATGTGAGGTCAATGAATGTTTTATTGCTTGAAATACTTTTTATTGAAATTAGGAAATAATTATGTGGAAATAGTAGTAGTAGGTCAATGAACGTATTTAAAAGTAACATTTAACTATATTTATGCAGAAATCAATTTGAGTGACTAACATACTTATTCTTATTCTTTTTTTCCTACTTTAAAATATAAAAAAATTATAACCTTGATACGGATGGTGGTCACCATATTATCACAACAGAATGGCTGAATTGATATGGATGATGTTCGCAGAAATAGATTTTAGTATTGATCAGCACGAATACTTTTTTTTTTATAAATCTTTATTTTATTGACGAGGGTTTGATCAGACATGATCATGCCACCCTCAATGGCATTACAAAAAAACAACTATCTACGCTTAATACCTAAATTAACAATTTTATAAATAACTAGCAAACCGGGCCAACTCCGTTTCGCCACCAGAGACACCTTTTCTTTGCTATAAACCTCACGGAGCCCGAGACCTTTCCAAGGAATGCAAAACCGTGGAAATCGGTTCGTGCGTTCTGGAGTTATAGCGTCAGGAAGGAAAACCCGACTTATTTTTATATAGTAGAAGATTAATCTAGCTTCCTTAGAAGAAGGAAGAGCCAATATTTTTTTTAATTTCTCCACCATAAAATGGCAAGCTATAATTTATTTAATTAAACTATAATTTATTTATGGAGATTTTCAGAATTTTAATATACTAACTCACCCCTACTCATATCTTATTCCCTCAAAATTCCAACCCCATAAAGATTGAAATACCCTTGGGATTACATTCAAACGAGTTTATACTACGAAGCATCTATTTAAATCAACATAATTTAATGCAACCTCGTTAAATATCTCTTAACCTAGTGAAACGCTTTATAGAATATTAAAATAATTGCTTGATTCAAATTCAAAGAGAGTTTATAAATAAAAATAAATACTTGAAAAAACTGGACGTTGAAGAGTTCGTCAATTTATTTTTATACCTTTATTAAAAGCAGTTAAAACCAGCACGCACTATAATAATATTATTATGACCTTATGTCTAGACTAGCTGTGCTCCGCGGTTTCACCCGCATTGCTCCGCTCCTGTTGGTCTTAGCGTGATGATATATAGCTTATGGCCTTCCACGATAAATGGGCTAACCAAAACCGACAGAATTTTTCCAGTAGTTCCTGAGATTAGCGCGTTCAAACAAACAAACAAACTCTTCAGTTTTATAATATTAGTATAGATGTGATGTCTTATAATCTAACGGTGCATTTACATCAAACGAACATAGATCTAGAGCTAGAGCAAGAGCATTCTTTCGTGAGCTTGTTCTCTACGCCTGTGTACATTAAAATAATTTGACATAGTGGGGTTAGAATGAGCATTCGCTCGTTTGATGTAAATGCACCGTTACAATGAATTTACCAAAGTTTTTCCCAAGAAGTTTAATTTTAAATCTGCACATTACCTAAATTCAATATACTTATTGTTACTAATTCATAAGTAACATCTTATAATTGATAGATACATAACAACTATAATATAAAAAGCATAATTGATAGACAAATTCTTATCTCCTAATATACGTTGATCTAACTCAATATTTACAATATCATTTAAGCCTCTTCAGAAACATTAAATAATATTAGCGAGATATTGTTCAAACAATTACCCAGCACAATTACCAGCCATTAATTATTAACGTTCATTTATAATGTAACGACACGACCGATAAATAAATTATTATTGGCCAACATTTTATTGGGGATTCGCCAAATTAATTTGAACCCTAGCCCAATATAATAAGCCCCGTAATGGCTCGCCAAAGCCCCGTTCACCAACTTATACCATTCATTATGAAACCTTTGCGATAGAGGGAAAATATTCAGTACCTTTTCTATTATTACTTGAACTTGGAAAATAATCTAAATTGTTATCCAGGTTTATGATTATGTAGTACTAGCAGTCCGCCCCGGCTTCGCCCGTGGTACATGTTTATGTTTTCTTTCCATAAGAACCATCCTCGTACTTCAAGGAATATTAAAAAAAAAAATTATCGAAATCGGTCCACCCGTTCACGCGTGATGCCGTGACCAAGGAAAACTGGTTTCATTTTTATATATATTAGATTGTAGACACGAAGGAGAAATTGCATCTCTAGATAGAGTAGGCTTAGTACGTAAGCTATCTTAGTGCCTATAAAAATAGCTTTCATAGTAAGCTCTAATATTAAATTTGGTGGATAGGTATCTTAAATAAAAGATCCTTATAAGGTCCAACAATGAGCCCTTATCATGTAACCTAAATTTGATAATTATAGCCGCTTAAAGGGTTGACCAGAGGAGGAATAAATAATTTTAAAATCATTTGGGTTAAACGATGACATTATGGTTTTATGTAGACCATAAATCCTCATATGTATCCTTAACAGGGTCCTGAATTAAATGTTCTTTTATTCAAAAAAAAAACAAAATTTCTTAATTTGGTTCTTAAACTTGTTCAGCCATTTCGTTTGATATGTGTTTGTTTGTAATTTTCACATAATAAAAAAAATGTGTGCGTGTACTGTGTAGGTACACTTCTTACGTGTGTACACTACACACGTAAGAAGTGAAACTTCTTTATGACCTTATTTTTCAAAAAATAATTTACTATATGCTACTTTACAGAAATACGTCAAATCACGCGTGGTAGTGAGAAGAAAAAGATGGCGCGTAACGGAAAAATGTCACGCGTAACGAAAAAATGTTACATTAAATTTTTTTCCAACCCCGATAAAGAAGTTTCACTTCAAAAACTTCATTTGTTTATAACATATTTCTGCACAATCTAGTTTCATAATGTTCATATTATCAAAAGTCAATAAATCCACGTGAAATTATTTCTTCATTCGCTATCTGATACAAATCAAAACAAAGAGTCGAAAAGAATGCAATAGCGTTTACTGATTGAAAAGCTTTAAAGGAAACAAAAACAAACCATTTAAAGTCAATCCGGAACCATAAATACGGCTATAAAATTAAAAATAAAGGTATAAAGTTCGAAACACCGAACAATACGCGCACGATACGGCTTTTAAAATCATAATTTGAACGACAATTAGTTACTGGATATCGGGTTAAAGCTGAAAGTCATGTGGTCCTTTATTCTATTGGAGACTGGTACGTGGTATCACTTTTGTATGAAAGTGAAAGTTGAGAGAATATGACGTATCGATAATACATAACATTTTAGTGACAGAAATTAGATTACCTAAAATATCACAAGCCTTTCTTCGAAAAATATCGCTCTGGTAGTCTTGCTTCTATTTTCTTTTACAAAGTCCCGGTCCGCTGTGTATGGAGCATATTAATTCATTATTTATTTCTTGGATTAATTTTCTTTAAGATTTCCGATATTTTTTGGTTAAATCCACCGAGATTCAAACTCTTAGCTCATGCAATACCAAAGAGGCGGCCTCAAAATTTTGGCATTTTATCTTTCACATAATATTATCTCGCATCGTTCAGAAACTATTTATACCCGGCAAAGTATAATTATGTTAGAAGTAGAAGAAAGCATTACACATCCATCAAGCGACTATATTATTATTAAGGCGTGTACACATCAAAGCCCTGCATTACGGGTCGTAGGACGGTATAATTATGTCAATACTGAGAGTCAACAAGGCTGATCATTCAAATGAAGATTTATTTCGGGCCTGACGTAGAATTTATACTTTAGAGATCTGCAAATTTCTCCTCAAACATTCCACATTTCAAGACATTATTTAGGGACAGGGTAAGGTTGTATTTACGTACAGGATTTTAGATAAACGTAGCCTAGATATGTGTAATAGCTAAACATAAATTATAGCTGCTAAACAAACTTAAAAGAATACTGTGAGCTGTGCACATCTGAAATTGCCGAAGTATTTCTAACCAATGACGATAATCTTATCATGTGTGCATACCTTATAATATTATGTAGATACTAGGATTCCATAAACAATACGAGGGTTGCAATATTTAATTTAAAACACTTCTACAATTTACCATAAATCTACATAAACAAAGTCAACCAATTCTAAACCAATCCGTACCGCACTATGACAATTGACACTGTTTATCCATGATCAAACAACAATTTAGAGGATGCATTTTCAATCATTGAAGCTCGCACGGTATGCTTGCTATTACAGGCTTAGCCGAGCACTTATTGCATTGTTTCAGAGACACGCTTGCCAATTTCTCGCTAGAACAGTTCACGGTTTTTGCTTAGGACTTTTCCGATAGCTAGTTTTAAATTGAGGTTTGTTTGTTTCGGGTGTGGTTATAATTGGAAATTTCTATAGAAGCGTTGTGGCTAGACTTAATAATTATTAGAATAATAGGTATATGTAGGTATACATTAATTTTTATTTTCCATTCAAAAGTTTTGTTTCTGCTGACTAGAAATATGTAGGATACTTCAGAACATCGCTCAATAAAGCATAAGAAGATTTATGAGATAAGGAAGAGTCGTGTATAATGCTTTTTTTCATCATAGATAAAGCTTTTAGTAAAGCAATGGATTTATCACAAAATATCTAAATTACTGACTACAAATTTTAGCAAAATTGCAGTTAAAAATCATAGTAACTTGAACGATTAACCTAATACGTGGCTCATTCGCCATATCTTACCCACATTATGACGTCATAACCCGAGTTAAATCATCAGTAAGTATCCGAACAAGCGCTAGCCTGAAAATGATTCTATAGATGCCAAAGATTTTCAATATTTCAGCCTTCACTCTGGAAGCAAAAGTAGGTTGACACGTAGGCTATATCTCAGCTGTGACATTTAGTGAAGCGGAAAACTACGTTAGGTTTTATGTGCCCGACTCCGGGTTGTTTAAGTGTGATGTCTGAATTTGTGGCGGCAAAATGTCCGGAATTAGACGATCTTAGGTTTTGTGGAGCTTTCTTTATCATCGAGATAAGAGTTAAGATCCTAGTTACAGGTAATGCTTCGAATGATGTATGATTTGGAATGTTTTTCGTAAATTACCTTCGTATTTGTAAGGATTTAGGAGCATTTCTTCAGGACCTTGTTATTAAATATATCTGTTTGGTTAATCCAAATTGTTATGTTATTCAAGACGGAAAATGTGTTATAATAAAATTCTATATTCCCGAAATAGAAGAGAGATATTTCAATTTTTACTTGAGGAAATAACGTTTTCGTTAATTTCTGTCATTAAACGCGATTTATTTCGAATTTTACTGACATATTTAGCAATGTAATACGTTCTACAATCTGTATTAATAATTTATACCTAACCATTTGGGAGAGATTAAATTGTACGATGATTTCCAATATTGAAATCATGACTCGATACCATTATGCAAATCATAATAATTATGTGCCTAAGGGAGATTAATATTAGTCGTATATCATTAAACGAAATGAAATTTATTGATCTAAGCCAATTGTTATTTATCGTTGGTGCGTTTTATGTTATATATTTTTTTATACTTCCTTAGTAATATTTGGTTTAAAAATGTCAGTCACGAATGTTGTAATATAGCTTTAAATCAACTCAAATTCCTACTAACCTAACCATTATAAATTTTATTGTGAATATAGAATAGGTGTTTATCTTCAGGAAAGGGAAACCTTTTACTCGTCTACCTTTTAACTACTAAACACTATAAAAAATTTAAAGTAGTTAGTATTAGTAATACTTACTAGCCTTAAGATGTTTTAAATAGCAGCCAAAGCAGCTAAAAGTTAAATTACCGCATTGACATTAAAAAATTGATGTCAGATAAATGTCGCATTTGGGTGCGGACTGTGAGACAAAACAATAATGAAGGAATCGCGTGTATTAAAACATAAAAAAACTTCAAGGATACTTTGATAATGCTTTTTGTATTCGTTTAAATAAATTCTATATCGAAATGTTCTTCATTAATGTTTTTTTAAATACTATATCTACCCTATTAGGTGGATCTTAGGCAGATAGTTCAGTATGTTAAAATCCTGCCTCATGATCAAATAATACTTATTACTTAGATTACAAAATAAAAGACAGATGGTGCGTTGCCGAACTAAACCGAATAATATATCGTCATTTCCATAAAGCTATGTGTGCTGTCATTTCGCCGCTGCACTGTACGTACACGGTGCTTCTGTGTGGGTGTTATGTTACCAGATATTGAAAATTTTCCCAAAATTTTCCCCGACTACGGAAGAAAGAGGGTTATGTTTTTCGAGTGTATCTATGTATAATATTTCTTTGGCACGCCCTGCAGTATAAACCGCTGAACCGATTTTGATTTATGAGGTGACATTGCAATTATCTGAATTATTATGGTACTTGGCTACATAAATTAGCTGTCAGGTTTTAATTTTAATATAAATTCTTGTTTATGATAATTTTTTATAATATTGTAAAAATTCATTTGTTACATAAATGATAAATTTTTAATTAAATAAATTACAAAAAAAAATGTTTCAAAATTACAATGATTACCTATATTATTTTTTATTTTCAAAATATATGAATGCGGATAGCGGTAGTTTTTAGTTGAGAACACGGGACATTTTATTTTTAGAAAGAAAGAAGGAAGAAACCATTTAATCCAATACACACAAACACACAACAATAGCATTGTAAATTATGAATAATAGGTAATAGAAAACATAAATTTATGTATGGTTGCTTGCGCTAAAAAAGGAAGCCACTCAGGATACCTGAGGCATAATACCTTAACACTGATTTTCAGTGACACCTTACGACATCCACATTGACAGCTGCTTTATTGGATAATAAATAAATATAATTCCTGAATAATAATAATTTTGTTATGTCCATCACGGAGTTCAAATGAATTAAATCGCGGGCGAAAACGACTGACGCTTTTAAGGTACATATATAAAAGTAACAAAAAAAAAAGTATTAAGCTTATTAAAATTATCTAATAATGATGAACCTTTATTGCACTATACAAATACTTAATCACATTCAAGATCGAAAAGCACTACCCCAAAGATATTTTAACCATTTTACCGTTTTACCCATAAAAATGGCAAATTCATTTTCATAATACTGGCAGCATACGTTGAAGTTTTGTATTCCTTCGTATATGTAAAATTATTATTTGTATACAAAATTATATAAGCCAAATAATCTACAGAAAACCTGTAAAACGATGTTTTATCTTTTTGTTTGTTTTCGGGAACAAATTTTACAGCGTTTTAATATCACAAGACAGCATTTTTTTACTAAAATAGCAAACGACTTTTGACGTATTGCATGACACTAGAATCGCTATAGCACTGGCGGAGGTTCGTATTCGTTTTTGATTTCGTATTTTCTTTGACAAGGGCGATGGATGATTGTCATGCTCCATCTGCCTTTTATTTTGTAATCTAAGACTTATTATCTGTCCCTTCTTCGTGATAAAATTAGATTTATATGTAATGGGATATCAACACAACAATTTATTTTATAATTCGAATCAGTAGATAAACTGATGTACCTCTTAATTGCATTTTTCGGGACAGATAAAAAAATATCATTATTATATTAGTTACCAAAGGTTGACCACACCTGCCTATGTTCATTACGGTCGAATGCTTCAAATTAGTGTAGCAATGTAATGCTTATAAATGAAAGCTTATAATCGTTTTGTTGCGGTTTCGCTCACTGAATCAGCAATGCTAAATTATTGTTAGTGAATATGCCAATATTAGCTTTATATTAATGAAGCTGGATTTTACACTAACGTTATGAAAAAGTTAATCTGATTTGTATGGTTAATTATCTATTTACATTAGAATTTCTTGTTTTAATACTGAATGGTTCTGCATCTCTTTTTTGTTTTTCTTGTCTCTTAGAAATCTAAGTTACCTCTTTTTGTTCACCTTTCCACAGCTGTTTTGAAAATATAACTTTTGAGTAAAAGCTTGACTTCTATCCTACTATATTTTAAGAAAGAAGCATTTGTTAAGAATAAATATTTACATCATCACTGCAAAGCATAATAATCAAATTCTTATTCCAACAAGAAATATGTACCAAATTCATTCATCTAACCTAAAGCACCATTTACACTATCGCAAAAAGTGGCGCTAAATCGCGAGGTGCCGTCACCAGAAGTATCTCGAAGCTCATTACGCGCGCTCCGGTCGCCCGTAAATTACTGACCCGTCATTTCGTCGGGATTTAGTAAACTAAACTACAGTAATGTCTATTGTACGTCCGCAGGTTTCAGTGCAATTTGTGGCGCATTTGCGGTTCCGGCGGTCAAATTTAAACACTTTTACGCTTGAAGTCATATTGTCCCTTTGTGTATATTTGCCTTTGTTATCTGAGTGACTTGAGCATAATTTATGCAAGCTTTTCAAGTTTAGTGGGATGTGCCTTGCTTTGAAATTGGTACAAAGATTTTGTACTCTGACTTTGTGTACAAACCACTTAACCGATTTTAACGAAAGTTGAACTAAAGTAAGGAGTTCCATACTCGGTGAATACGAAAAAGAACTGCTATGAATCTGGTAGCATCTAAAGACCAAGCATATCCTGAAAAGAATATCAGTCAGTGTAACAGATGTTAAATGCATATGCTCCATAAACACGGAACTTTCTTATGAGAGTCACTAGTGATACTAAATTTAGCTTTAAAAATTCTTACAGTATAGGTACTTTATTTGTCTCCGTTTTGCTTTTAAACCCTTCATATCAATAGTTCCAAACTTCCTCAGGACACGTCTCAAACTCTGTCAATATTTTACTTTGCAACAAAAAATAACTTGAGTAAAACTAGTATCGGGAAAAAAGCCTTTCCGAGATAAAATTAAGAGGTCCAGCTGCTGCCGGAATGTAGGGTTGTCAGCTATATAAAATAAATCACTGAAAATATTTTGTTTCATAAAGTTTATTTTAAAATTTATTTAAAGAACGTTTAAAATTCAACTTCTGATTCATATTATAATAACGAAACGAAACTAATTTCACTTGTTTTCGTTGAATACGATTTCATGCATTATTTCAGGGGACAAGATTTTTTGTTCGCTCTACATTTCTATTTATTTCGATAACTATGACTTAAAAAATATTTTTCATATATCTATTGGGGAGGGCCATGGGAGGGCAATGTTCATGATCAAGTTCAAATATTTTCCTATGATAATTCAGTTGTCCACTATTAAAATAAACTGCAAAGGTGGTAACCCTAAATATACAAGCGTTATACATATTTTAAAAGTTTGCAGTGTCCATGATGTCACCAGATGGTGCTGGAAGCTACATTTTAAGATTTCTTTTAGAATAATAATCAGGTTTTAAATTATTTTAGTTTTGATAGTTTGTTTCATCCATTTTTGTAAAGCAATTCAAGATAAATCTAGCCGGCGCTTGAAGCGTTGAATATGATTCTGTAATAGAATATCGCCTACATTGTAAAAGATGCATCCAGCTTTTATTTGATTTCACACTAACTTTGCCCTACGGTAAGGTGTGCGGGTAAACCGTATTGTTCCGCTCCTGTTGGTCTTAGCGTGATGATATATAGTCTATAGCCTTCCTTGATAAATGGGCTATCTAATACCGAAAGAATTTTTCAAATCGGACCAGTAGTTCCTGAGATTAGCGCGTTCAAACAAACAAAAAAACTCTTGAGCTTTATAAAATTAGAATCCTGATTATAAACTATGCAATAACTAATGAAATTTAAATTAATAATAAATATAGTTTATCTAATAATTAAGATTATTTCCTGACCTCTATTTAAGTTCAGAACCGCAGCCCAGAAGTATCTTACTTCAACCTTTTGACCTCCTCACTTTGAAAAACTTTTATATCGAACTTTCTGGAAGTGTCTTAACTAAATTAAAATAAAATTATTATGGTAGGTCCTCAAATTGCCGTAAGTATTTAGCTTTTAAATAAAACATTATAAAATATTTGAGGTTTGAAGATTTCTCTTCATTAAACACTAGGTAGTCCAGGCAGACGAAACCAGACGCGGTAACTAGTATAATATTTAAAAGTAAAGTAAACAAATATTATCAATATACAATCTGTATACCAACTTTTCAACTCCGATCCTTTTGGCGGGAAATTCGCAATGTTCCCGAACCTTCGCCATTATTCATCCGACGATCACGCGTCTTCTACGTGAAGGATAATATAGGTTCTATGAAAAATATGTACATTTTTTGTTGAGTGAAGTGTGATTGAGTTTTTACTTGTACATAATATATATTGAAGATAGCTGGTGTATAAAGTTGTTTTAAACAATAGAAATTAAAATTAAAATCGAGAGACATTAATACAATGCTTCGTCGCTATAACAACAACTATCAAAATAAGTCAAAGAAAATACGAATGAAATACCTATAAGTAATCCACTCATAACAATTTTCTGTGGGTACAATCATAAAAAATCGATAGTTTCTAGGATTAAAAAGCAAAAAATATTTCCCAATTTTCACAGTGTCAAAAAGTACAATACTCAAACAATCATCTCAATCAAACTTCCAATTTAACAAAAGCGCTATTGAAATTCACAATAAGCCGTTCGAAAAATATCTGTACTGTGTTTTTTGGAGCAAGTACCTCACTATGAACATCTTTTAATTAAACGGGAGCACCCGCTAATTCCAATGACAAGCTGCGACACAAGCCACGAGCAAAAATCCACGGAGCAGCGCAAAATACGCCATTTGCTTCTAATTGGCCGAGAAACAGGCATCGCTTTTTAAAATTCACATCATGTCACCAACGGGGAAAACTGCAAGCGATTTTAACTTCTATCCCCTTGGTATAAAAGTGGTTATACCGTAGCAAGTTTCCTAAAAGGTCCCTTGTCTGTAAAACGGAACAAAACAGCACACTTGTCATAGCGAATGCTTACATTTGAACCGCGAAGTTGAGAAATGGTATTACTTAAAACTAAATTGAAGCTTGGAACTACGTAATTCACTGGGTTTTCCTGTGAAGGGTTTAAAGTAGACTTAGGAGCGCGCTTGTTTAAACTAGCAAGACCATTATCTCAAATGGTTTACAAAAATATTTGAATTGATAACTGGATCTTCTTTCTTTTTACAGAGATTAGAAAATATAACTTCAAACATTTCTACACAATCTTTTAGTGACTTTAAGAAGATTTTATTTAAATAAGTTTTTATTGTATCTTGAAATGAATTGATTTCTTGTATTTTGTTTTAGACGAGTATTATGCACATTTAAAACCTGACTTACAAATTATGTTATTTATACTATGAGTATAATATTGTTATTGCCGATATAGGCCGATTAAGAAGAGCTGGAACGTCAACACATTTACACATTGCACATGTGTAGTGTCTGTGAATACGCGCGCGGCGTGACGTCATACTGCATACGCATCATGAAAAGTCTGCCCGTCTCTCTCGCGCTTATGAGGGTGAAGGGGACAATTATTGTTTTATTTTGCAATTGTTTATAAATACAAGGTGATGTAATATATACAAAGACGTTAGGTACACTACTAACTATATTCGAAGAGATACTTCGCGGCACGCGGATTAGAATATTTTTTTACTTTACCTAAGTTAAATTATGTAATAATTTTAATAAGTTTTGTAAGCAAAGTGTAAACGCCGTAAGTTAAAATTTACATACATAGCTGAACAATACAGCTTTAATTGTAATGTAGCCTTATCTCTTACGTGCTAGGGTTTCGCTTGTCTTGTTTCTTGGGAGTGAGCGCACGTGTTATTTGTATTGTTACTATCGTTATTTTGAATATGACATGAAATTTAATTATTATTTGATAATTGAATGATTATTAATACTCTTATTAAAGTGAAACTTTTATTACATCGTCTCAAACTTTTTGGTCTGTGTAGCGCATGTCGCGTGACGGTCGAACCGTACGATAATTATCGTACAAATACGATAATTTTGTGCCTAAGTTTCACTTTTACCGTGGTTTCATAAAACCACACAACATTTTTTTATTTTACAATTGATTTTGAGAATAAATAATTAAGTTCATCAATTGAGTTACTTTTAAATTATAATTTTACATATAAATTACTAGCTGTGCCCTGCGGTTTTACCCGCAGTGCTCCACTCCTGTTGGTCTTAGCGTGATGATATATAGCCTATAGCCTTCCTCGATAATTGGGCTATCTAACACCGAAAGAATTTTTCAAATCGGACCAGTATTTCCTGAGATTAGCGCGTTCAAACAAACAAACAAACAAACTCTTCAGCTTTATAATATTAGTATAGATGAGAACTTTAATAATTATATTTGTATATAATATTTATCTACAACGCACCCATTTTACAACTACACTTAAACTAGAGTCGCATTTATTTTTGAACATACTGTATAGTAAAATTGCATAAGTGTTGAGTACTGTGAACATGCCAGCTTTGCTTAATCGGCCTGTAACTGTGAGTTAAAATATATAATCAGAGTGTTTCATTCCCTTAAATGTTATATACTTATTCAGAGTTAAACCACAGTTAAACGAATCAAAATAAACACTCAAATTACTTCAAAACATTTATTCATTCTAGTCTAATCCTTTGTTTTGTTACTGAATAAAAGAAAAAAGACGTGTGGCACTCGGGGACTGCCGCGGTAAAGCTATTGCATGCTATGCCTTCAAGCCACACCTCCGCGCCCGTCGGAGTGGGGAGCGTGAGGTTTTTCGTTACTAAATTTCTGGATTCGGTCCCCGCGCTCAAGGCCCGCGATAGAAGCTATGCAATAGCTTAATAAAACACAACATTATTTAGATATCGAAGTACATTAAACAAATCGGTTTATTTATTTTAATGATAGAAACCGTATTCTAAGAAATCGGAATTAAATTGATCTGAATAGAGAAGACAGTGATAAAATAACCAAACAAATACTTACACTTAAACTCAATTAAAACAGATTGTACTACAGTTTGTAATTAATATTATATTTATATTTAAGAAAATATTGCTATCTAATCCATGTACTCATACTTGGTTACTGAATGCTATTCCAATATTGTTTTATCGCTATAGGTATATTTTTATTCAAAATACTAACTATTTTTTGTCACAAAAAACTTTGTTTCCATCTCAAAATATAATCTCAGTATACAAATTCATTCCATCAACACAGGTTTTAACGTGAACAATATTAGTAGCTGTACCAATAAACTAATCAAAATCTTAAACTATATTAATTATGCCAAAATATTACAATATACAATAAACAATATTAATTAAATAATTGTTTGGCTTCGAATAATGAGAATTTGTAGTGTTATTGACGTACACGTGTAAACAAGATTTCCATTTATAAGCACCATTAAACTTGACCAAGTTTTCAATATTATCTTCATTTAAAAATATCCAAAGCACTGCTTAATTATTACTCTTAAAATTTTGCGCTCAAAGCGAGTTTGTTTAAAAATAGACTGCTAGGTTTCATGACATTCATAATATCAATAAAAATCGTCTTTAATTTATAAAGAAGGGAAGAGGAATAACATTGTTTAACTATAAACAGAGAACATAAAACAATTAATGAAAAAAACAACACATCTATTCCTACAGTAAGATACCTTTGCATATTACCTAGTTGATAAGCATACCAGGGCCGTCGACCGGGTTCAGTAGCGGGCATTGGAAGAGGCCTTCGTCCAGCGGTGGACAAACAAAGGCTGGTAATGATGATGATAAGGAAGCATACCAGTTGCTAATTAGGAAATCGTGTTTTTAATACATTTCTTTATAAAAATATAAGAGAGTATCTATTTTCTATACTAGAGCAACAGAAGCTTTGTAATTTTTATATCTACCTGTTTATAATTAAATTTCTTTATTATCATGCAATAACTATTGCGTCCAATTGAATGCAGTTTTTATTGATTTGTTGCTCAATATCTGGCTCGAATAGGCTCCATTAGATACATGAGATTTTAGGCAGACAACACAATAAGCATGATAATCTTTACCCAAGATGAAACGTGAATAGAAAAATGTTATCATGAAACTCAGCAAGCAGAACTAATGGTAATTTTCTTCAGTTCTTGCAAGATTTCTTAGCCAATTGAACGGGAAACTTTGGCAAGGCTTCGTTAGTTCGACGCGTGTTGGGAATCCTCTAATACAGCCTCCGATCGAATTTGCACTGCATTACGCTGCACATAGCGAAAAATTCGCTTGTAACTTACGAATGTACAATTTCTTTGAATTTTAACTAACACTCGATTTTGCAGTTGGAAAGTATGTGCGCGGACTGTGTTGTGTATTCATATTAATTTTATGTTGAGATTATCGGTTGCTTCTTTGGTTGGATATAATAATTTAATTATTTTATTAGAAATGTGAAGATGTTGATATTGGGATCTTTTTTTTAATAGTACATAATCATTATATAGGACAATGACATTGATGAACGGACACTAAAACTAGAAAGGCATTATATAAGCTTCTTAAAATCTTATAAACATAACTCATAAAAAGCACTATCCATTCATCAGAACATTCCAGAAGCCTTTTCAATCTCATATCAACGGATTCCAATTGCGTGACGTCATCTTTCATACATCAATATAAAAGAAGTTAACCAACAAATCTCACAGTAGTTAATGAAACGATTTCAACAATAGCTCCGGTTCAATGCAAAAGTTTAATACATCATTTGTGACGTCAGCTGGTAAATGAATGAACGAATGAAGATCTGAATGGATTGATGGATGAATGAACTGAACTATTTGCAGTAGGATCTGCATAAGACCTTTCAACGATTCTAAAATTCCTTGTGACGTAATGCCTTTGTAATGTGGGTTTAAAATATGGAATGAACTGCTGATGCTTCTTTTGTATGATAATTGTTGATGTTGGCTATTTAAATTGTGTGGTAACTTCGTTTATTTTGTATGTTTTTTTTTAATGACGAATGCTTTCTTTATTTTTTCAGGGAATTTATTGCCCACTTTATTTTTATTATCTGTTGTGTTACTTATTGTTAATAGATTCAGTCTTTCTTATATAATTTGTCCTAAATTGGTAAGCGTAAGTAAACGTAAGGCAGTCGTGTGAAAGCTATGAAGAAATGTTTTGCTTGTTTTTCAATAATTATAGTCAGTTTAGTGTGCAAGTTATATTTAGATGAATTAATATAATTTGGTTTCGTGTTTATAGTGTTACAATAAAAAAAAATTATTAGTACAAAATTCACGTTTTCAAATACATGGATTCAATTTTTCAACTAACATAATGGAGCACCACGAATAAAAGCTAGTTTATTGTATTATTCGGGTAAGTTGCAATAAAAAGCCATTACCGATTTAAGGTAGGTGTTCCACTGCACTTGATTAGCGAAAGGCGAGCCATGGAATCAAGCGATTAGTGACGAGCGTTTAGTCGTAGTGTGTATTGTAGCTTAGTCAGATTACAGAGTTTTAGGTTGATATCCATCTCAATTTGAGATAAACTCCTTATTTGGTCGAAGTCCGTACGTAGGTAGGCACCAATTGCACATGACATCGACCGATCAACATAAAATTTAATACACAATGCTTTCATCATGCTATCAATGATAATTAATATGAGGACAGGAAAACTGCATTCACGCAATTACTCAACATCAGATATCAATCTATATTATTTTAATCCCACGTCACATTCTGGAGCATAATATATTGAGTTAAATGCTTATAAATAAAAAAGAGTGTGTGTGTCGAGCACACGTGTCAGAAGTGAAACTTCTACGGCAAGATTCTAAGATACCAATTACGCCGCGTTACTCCATGACGTGACGGTATTGCCATGACGCGACCTTGCGCGCCTAAAGAAGTTTCACTTCAAAAAAATCTTTTATTTGTGAAATTTTTTGCCAAAAAATTATTTTCAGTGGAACACATTACGCTATTCTCAGCCTAGGTCAAGCCATACCTGGCCATAACTTATTTCAAATCGTATCCACATAACGGTACAGTCACACAGGCTGCCAATAAAATACAGCACAACAAACGTCCAGGTGCCGCAATAACTGTAAATCAGTATAAAAATACCGCTCCATTTGATCTTTATGTTCTGTTTTAAGGTATTAAAGTTGTGTTAGGTATTAGAAGCCATCTTATGGAGCTTATTTACAAGAGGAGGAAGGGGAATCCCTAAATAGTGTAATCGAATGAATGGTGGTTAATCCCCAAAATTTATATTACCACTTTTATCTGATATTGAGTAGGTTGTCTACTCATCATGGTGAAAACAACTGGCTTCAATTCAATATAATATATAATAGATATTGTTAATAAATAAATAGATCAGTAAATCTTAAAATACCGCTCCGATTTGATCTTTATGTTTTGTAGTTTGAAAGTATTAAAATCTTATCAGAGGAAATTTTATTTGGCTTATTTACACGAGGAAGTAAAGGACCAAGAAATCATCTTATTTAGGTTACAATGCACGAAGGAGGAAATGAACTCAAAGAGTCTATTCGATCAAGTAAGTTAAGATCGAAGAAGATTTGTATTACCTTATATTGAGAACTAGCTTTCCGCTCGCAGCTTCGCCTGCTTTGTCTAAAACCTATTAATTAATTATATACTAAAACCTTCCTCTTGAATCACTCTATCAAAAAAAAAACCGCATCAAAATCCGTTACGTAGTTTTAAAGATTTAAGCATACATAGGGACATAGGGACCAAGAAAGCGACTTTGTTTTATACTATGTAGTGACTAGTGAAGTGAAAACTACAGTTCAGCCTCCAGGCTTCAATATATTGTATAGTTGTAGATAAATGACAATTTTATGTCGAACATAGAATTGCGCAATTCAGCAATGCAGTGGCTACAACAGGTGATATATTATGACGTGTTTAGGAGACGGTAACATATCCAATATATTATAAACGTGTGTGTAGATCAGTCTTCTTTACTCAGTTAGAACTAGTAGAATCTTTACAATCTTTACCGGGTGCCGAACCCAATACCTCGCAGTTGTAACAAGCTACTCAATGATATTATATATACAAACAAAATATCATTGAAGCTACTACAGAATATCATAGAAACTTAATTTGAAAAGAGTAGGCAAATCCATACTAATAATATAAATGCGAAAGTAACTCTGTCTGTCAATCTGTTACTCAATCACGCCTTAACTACTGAACCAATTTGCATGAAATTTGGTATAGAGATATTTTGATACCCGAGAAAGGACATAGGCTACTTTTTACCCCGGGACATAGGATAGGTTTTATCCCGGAAATCCCACAGGAACGGGAACTATGCTGGTTTTTCATTGACTGCGCGGGCGAAGCCACGGGCGGAAAGCTAGTATACAATATGTAACAAAATATGAATAAAAGAATCAAACGTCACGTCTTTTCTTAAACGTACCCTACCGTTATATGGTAAATTACAATGTGAATTTTTTAGATATAAAAAGTATACCTTTAACAGACTTATTGTTAAAGATAAATTATAACGTTTGTTTTCAGTAAAGGTCTTGTCAGCCTAGGGGTAGGTCTGAAGATAGAATATTAAGCCTCTTTTTAATATTTTTGAATTCGGATGAAGGCTTAGATCGATTCCAAAGTTATAATAGCTTAGTGAAATTGCTAAATTGTTGAGTAAAATTAATAGGCTTTATTCTTTTAACAGTCTGCTACAAACCTTTTTCGTGTAATTCAAATTCAGGTTTTTGGAATCTAAATACACGCCCAGGCTTTGTAACGATTGAAATCTAAATTCTTAGAATACATATTATAATATTATGTTTAAATAACTTTCGATCGGTTAATTCGATTTCGATTTTATCTTTATAACATACAAACAATCATACTTGTCGTTAATACCTACTAATATCAATATATAACAAAAAATATTAACGAAAATAAATTTGTTAGGTACTTAAATTAAAATTAAACTTTCAAAGCCGCTCTCTCCCATAATAGACTGGAGTAGATAATTTTTGAAACAAAAAAAAATCGCAGTCGGATGAAACCCATTACAAAAGGAGGGGAATATGATGAAAATAAAAGGAAAAATAAATTACGGTCAATCCGAGTTCGGGAAGTGGGAGGGAGGAGCTTTTAAGAGAAAAAAATGGTTTCTCTCGACTTCCGACAAAACTACAAGTCCTACGGAAAAAAGTTCAATGGCAAAGTTGTAGGTAATAAAAAGATCTACAACTTTTGTATTTACAATTTTTTCACATAACCTCAAAATTTAGGTGAAAAATTCAAAAAACCAAGTTTTTGGTCTTTTATTTTTATCTACTTCAAAATTTATTTTTTTTCTACGAAATTTGGTGGAAACTTACTTTATTATGTCCCAAATACACTGTAATTTATTTGATTGAAAATATTTATTTTTTCGCCTTATTTTGAATTAATACCAAAAAAACAACCTAATTTTCAATCGAAAAGTCACCCGTCAAAATATCAGCTTTTTTCAAAAACTTGGGGAGCCTTTTATTCATTGAAATCTCTACTTTCATATGGTGTAAAAAAAATAAACATTACCATAGTAAATGTTCTCAGGAAATGCATACAAACAGTGTGAAAATGAGCTTTTACTAAATCAGGCACACTTCTCAAACTACCTGAAATGTTTTTATCGACATCATTTTGCTTTTGAATATGCTGTAAAATATTATACTTAGAACAGATAATTTTTTTTCTTTTGAAATATTACCGAAAAGCCGATACAAGAGAAGATATAGAGTTCGAGAAGTGTGCCTGATTTAGTAAAAGCTCATTATCACACTGTTTGTATGCATTTCCTGAGAACATTTACTATGGTAATGTTTATTTTTTTTTACACCATATGAAAGTAGAGATTTCAATGAATAAAAGGCTCCCCAAGTTTTTGAAAAAAGCTGATATTTTGACGGGTGACTTTTCGATTGAAAATTAGGTTGTTTTTTTGGTATTAATTCAAAATAAGGCGAAAAAATAAATATTTTCAATCAAATAAATTACAGTGTATTTGGGACATAATAAAGTAAGTTTCCACCAAATTTCGTAGAAAAAAAATAAATTTTGAAGTAGATAAAAATAAAAGACCAAAAACTTGGTTTTTTGAATTTTTCACCTAAATTTTGAAGTTATGTGAAAAAATTGTGAATACAAAAGTTGTAGAACTTTTTATTACCTACAACTTTGCCATTGAACTTTTTTCCGTAGGACTTGTAGTTTTGTCGGAAATCGAGAGAAACCATTTTTTTCTCTTAAAAGCTCCCCCCTCCCACTTCCCGAACTCGGATTGACCGTAATTTATTTTTCCTTTTATTTTCATCATATTCCCCTCCTTTTCTAATGGGTTTCATCCGACTGCGATTTTTTTGCACTTTTTATTATTTTTAAAGGGATCTACCCCAGTGTATAACTCTAACACAACTATAACGAACTATAACATAACTATAACTATAACGCAACTAGTTTTACACCAACATCATTTGTCCTATTTCAAATCAATTTGAAACACGGAGGGCGTCACGCATGGAGAAGCCATCGTGTCATGTCACTCTGTGTCATTTGTCACGCGCGGGATAAAAAGTTTTTGGTCTGCTTACACCGTTACATTGCTTTTTATGTTTATTTGTATTACGTTGTCTGTGCACATTGGTGATATTATTGCTACAGTAAAGAGTAGTAGAGAGGAGAGAGAGTACAGAGTATAATCACAGTATTACAATATTATTTCCTACAGTAAGGAAACGCCTTTGATGTCGCGCGATGCCGCCGCCAGCGTAGGTACTTACGCTGCCACACGAAAATATGCTAGGGTTGCAAGAAATGGGAAATAAAACAATTGTGATTATTAATATTATGATGAATTCATTAATTCATATGTACATTAAAAATAATTGCGATTATTAAATCTGATGTAATTATTTGTTCATAAATAGATAATTACATAATATTATATAATATTGCACTGCTAAATATTTACGTGAACACTTTATTTTTGGATGTTCTTAATAATTGTCTATTATAACATTTAAATAAGTAATGCATTCGCATTGGGATGAACAATCTGATAAGACAAGAATGAGAACAACATATACACAGCTTTGGTTAAAATTATACAGGGTGTAATCGTTAAGTGTGCACAGGCGATTATTCCGTAACTATTACAGATATCAAAAAACTTTAAACTGATATCGAAAGTATTTAACCTAATGAGTAAAATGGCCATAATAAATTTTTAAAAATAAAACGAGAAATATCTAAAAAATTAACTTGAAACCCTCCCATACATTTAGTATGAGATACGAATATCCCATGTACATGGGTTGATCCAAAAGTAATGATAATCAATATTAAACAAGGTCATTACAGTTATAATAATAATGTAGTTCTCTAGATAGTCTTCTAACTAGAAAATATACTTCAATATTTTTTTTCCTAAACTTAAAAAAAAAAACTTTGACTTCATCCACAAAAACCCCTCCACGCGGCCATCACTTCGCTGTCGTCTTAAAATAATTTATTGCTAAGAAAGTGTTTCTTGTGCCGAGGAAAGAGATAAAAGTAAATACTAGGAGCTAGATCTAAAAAATAGGGTAGGTGTTCAAGCATTTGGAATGCCAATTTTTGAATGGCAGCCATCGCAACTGACGCTTTGTGATCTGGTGCGTTGTCTTGGTGAAACAGCGTTCAGGTCCGCAGTTTGCCATGTCTCTTTTCCTTACTAACCTACCGCAATCTTTTAATTTGGTCTGTTTAGTAAGAGCCCAATAAAGTGGCTACCTTTTTAAAATATTCCACCATAATTATTCCTTCAGCGTCCCAAAAAACTACCGCTTTAATCTAACCTACTGATTTTCACTTTGAATTTCTTCATCGTCACTTTGGAAGCTCGCATCCAGGACATTGATTGTTTTTTGGTTTCAGCATAAACATGGTGAACTTGGGTAACGTCCATGATCACAAAACGTGACAAAAAATTATCCTGATATCATTAAAAATTTAGAAATTTACCCTCTACATGTCGAATCGTTGATTCTTCTTTTCGTCGGGAAACATTCTGGCACGCACGGTTCACATTCAAATTAATGTAAATAATTGGAAACGTGGCCTGTTGATATGATTTTTTTGTGATTACTTAGTGAATACATGAGCAAGCAAAAAACATTTATTTTATATTTTTATGTGCACAGGAAATACCCAATTATCATTACTTTTGGATCAACCTAGTTCATTTAATATGAAAGATTTTAGCTTTTTCTTTCTTTTTTTGGTTTTCTGCTTTAATTACTTCGCAAATTTGAAGGGAAGTTCATTTAGAAACTGTAAATAGAGCTCCTCATTGTATTGCACAATGAGGACATCACTTCGAAAATCTGCTATGAATACAAAATGTATGGGAAATAAAATGTATGGGAGCGTTTAATGTAACATTTTTGGATATTTCTCGTTTTATTTTTAAAAATTTATTATGGCCATTTTACTCATTAGGTTAAGTACTTTCGATATCAGTTTAAAGTTTTTTGGTATCTGCAATAGTTACGGAATAATCGCTTGTGCACACTTAACGATTACACCCTGTATAGATACAAAAACAATCTATCTAAAATATCTTAATAACTTTTGGGATTTCGATGTAGATTTACATCCATACACAGAACAGTTTGTGCGCGCCATTATAGAACATGTAAGTATAATAAAATTATTACACAAAAAATACGAATGCGTCGTCCTTTCGCGCTAGGTAATGCAAACTAAGCGTGATTGCAGTACGCGGCCCGCGTCGCCCGACCCCCCGCCAGTTCCCCGCCGTTTCTCTGTGCAAGTACATTCGTTGCCATACTGTAGGAAATATTGTAATACTGTGGTATAATTATGCAATTAAATGAACTTACCCGGAGTGATTATGATTATCTATAACTTCAGGCCCGACACATTATTTATTATGACGTATTACACGTACGATAGAGTATAATTGGCTTTGACTCCTGGCTTTTTACCACGTGATAATATGTGTTCATACAAATATCCTTAGCTATTTGACTACTTAGGCTTTTGTGTTTGCGATAACAGGTAAAGCTCTTTATTTTTTAACGATATGTATCTATTTAATGAAAGCCGCTATCAATTATGTACCGTAAAAATGGTCTTTTGTTTTTCATTTGTCATTATTGTCATTATTAGAACATTTTTACAACTTACTTACTTACTTACTTGTCATTATTAGAACATTTTTACAAGTAACAAAAGCACTCATTAAAATTATTTACTCAAATACGTTATCTTTCGAGTGCCACATCCATTCGAATAATGGACAATGTTATTAATGAGTTCATGTGAATATTTTATAAACACCTTGAAACTAT
>CAJQZM010033294.1:9284-43185 GCA_907164665.1 Colias nastes
CCAACATCGAAAGGTAAATCATCGAATAATAGATTTCACTGAAAAGCAATCACCTTCAAAAGCAATTCAAATAAGTTGACTTCAATCGAGCGATCGAGTTTTTCTTTGGTAGCCACTGCAAAAGTATTGTAAACTTATAAATTGGCTCACAAGAAATCTTTATTGTACTTAAATATGAAACCTTCGAACCTTTTTCATTTGATATTTGGGTCAGAATTATTGTAAAAACATAATAATATCAGGCAAAGAAGGCGTATAAATTTGGGCTTATATAAAATGTTCAATAAATAAAGTAGAGTCTACAAAGTTAAGAAATTCTACTTTACTTATGGAAATTAAGTAAAAAATATCCCAAATATAATTAATACCATCAATTATGCAATAGGTTAGGTAATTATCTTTTTTTTTCGAAAATTCTGCAATTGCAATATCATTGAAATTCAGCATATTAACATAAATATACTAAATAAACTCTACCTATGTGCATTACGTATATTGGGTATATCTTACCCAATTCCAATAGGAAGAAGTCGGTACTATAGTAAAGCCATTTCAATAGGCAACATTTGACAGTTCAACAAAATTCAAAAACGTAACCTAGTAACGACGGCATAGAATAATATCACAGTTGACAGATATATACGTACATACAGTTAGGAAACTAAGCCCCTGCGATGAAATTATGACGTAAGCACTGTTATAGCTATAGGGCTGTTACCTTTTTGATATTTAACCGACTTCAAAAATAAAGGAGGAGGTTATCAATTCGGCCTGTATATTTCTGTTTGCTTTTTTTTTTCACAGATGATTTTGTGGTAATTTTGAGATTAAAACCCGTTAAAATACAAAAATGGTGTAGCCTAAATATCAATTTACAAGAAGAAACAATCCGAATTAATACACCTTGTAAAGTAAATACGTTTTTTTTCAGTGCTATATTTCGAAATCTTGTTTTGTTATGGACGCCGAAGGCTATTTAATGTACCTAAATTATTTATAATGCTTGATATTTGTATTATACAAATATTCAATAATTATTTAAACCAGAATTTACAATACTTGTATGTAGGTATACCTACTAAATTATTTTTAAAACGATAAATTAAATTAAATTAAAAAACACAAAATATGCAAAAATAAATTAAAATTATTATTATACGAGCATAGAAGCACCTTTTTGTTTTAGGATGAAAAAGAAAATAGTTTGACAGGCTTAGTGCTTGACAAAGTGGTGACGTCACGTATCGATAAAAATACAATAATTATAATATCTATCTTTTTCTTCCCTAATATTTACGTAATTATGCACATAAATTTAAACAAGATTCTTTTAAGGTTTCCATTTTTTTAGATTTTTGTGCTCTTCTAGATTGCGTAAAAAATAGATGCGATCTTTAAACAGACTGGACTCCTAATAGTGACTATTTGTAGCTATCATTTTGGTAGAAAATATGTCATCATAATTTAAAACTCATGCTGCCATATCTATAGAAATTAAAAAATAGTCTCTTTTTAACTTGTAGTCAGATACGGTATTTACAAATATATTTATTGAAAGGGCTACAAACTGAAACAATCGATATTAATTTAATGTGAAGTGTATCCTTGACATCACTTTACAAACTTTTTTCTATACTATGTATCTTTGTCATTCAAAATCTGTGGATGTGTCACCCGCTACTATCGATCCCCCTCAATACCCTTAGGATACTCGTAAACACGCTTGCTTGTGTGCGTGAGCCATTTCGGCCGTTTTGTATGAAGTTTCCTTACTGTATGTATCTGTATATTGTGATAATATGTTATTTCCACAGTTATTTCGTTTTGTTATTTAGATGTCATATTTAGATTTTTAGAGTAACGTCTCTGGTATTTAAAAAGAAAAAAGGTTTATTGACACAAAATTGTAGCGACGTCAGTTCTTTAAATCAGAAAATGTTTATTATGTTTAGAATGGATTATCAGTAAAATCGGTCATTATTATTATAAATATGTAATCGTAATTGAAAAAAGTTAAGCAAATGTGCAGTTCTAACAAAACGAAATAATATATTATTCTATGTCGTCGTTACTAGGTTACGTTGTTGAATTTTGTTGAACTGTCAAATGTTGCCTATTAAAATGGCTCTACTATAGTTCTTCATAAATAAAAAACACTTCTGTATAAAAATTTTATGAATTTATTTTTATGGAGCTTTTATGCCCAACAAAATATACAATTTTCCACATAATTAAAGCTCTACATTATTTAAGTGTCCTCAATCTTTAATAGATTGTTAATTTTTAACTTCGTTGAGCATAAATTAAGATTAACATAATTAGAATATTAATGAACACTTCGAACAATAACAGAATTATATATTCCTTTTGATCATTTCCCAATTTTTCTTAATACAAAGAGAATTGTAAATTTTCACTAATTAAAAAATACTTCTATTTTACGCAATAGCAAAACTGTCAATAGGCTAAGAAAGTTGTTTTTCCATTATTTCTGTAGGGATCTTTTTTTAAGAAACGTTCAAAACTCCTTTTAAAATACAGCCAACAAAAAAAGTCGGCATCCTTAAACGTATGTACGTTTTTTCATCCTAATTTTGATCAAAAACATGCCTTCAGCTAATTGCTGTCAAAGTTAATGTCTTAATTAATAGGAATGTATTGTGGAACATCATACTCATTACCTACTAACATTATAAATAGATATTGAATAGCTAAGGAGTAAGAAAAGTTTCCATTTCAATATTTCCTTTCACATTTTAATATTTTATTAACAACGTCTTCGCAATACAAGCTTTTAACATAAATATTCGAATCTATGCTTTTAATTAAATTGTACAAACACTCATTTCATCATTTATTTCGCACACAAATTGAAAAATTTTAATACATTTTTTAATAACTTAGAAGGTAAAATAATTATCGTTCCTCAAGAATCCTTGAAAGCACGTGATCAATGCCTTTGATATAGAACCTCTGAAGTTTGCTCGATGGCTCTCCACATGGCCTTTGAATTGTTAAATTTATTCTAGATTTACTAATTGAATGTTTATTTATATTACGAAGGTTATTACCGATTTGTTTATTATGGCTTTCGAATTTTAATAGAAATTAAAATCATACTCACACAACATTATAATTGCTTTCTCGTGTTTAACATAAAAATTTTGGTATTTTGATTAAAAAGGGCAATAACCAAAATAAAATTAGATATATGCTGAAAAGGCTAGCATCGATAAATGGGCTTTAATAGCTTAATTCCAAAAGTTAAATTTTTATTTAAAAATGCTGTTCACTTTGTACATTCTTATCTTGTAGTTAAGTAAATCCTAAATCCAATTCCAACTTGACAATAATTCAAACTCGCAGCTAACATAAATGAAGCATATAAATTATAATGAATTCTTAATGGTTAACGCTAATTACATGAAATAAATTGGTTATATTGAACATTACTCGCTTTAAATATTCCGATCGTATCACCAGAACTAAAAGCCATTAAAAATTAAATCATGTTTATAATAATGGAGTTTAAATATAAAATGGACGTTTAATCGTAGCACATTTAATATACGATGTTTATAATATCAATTAATTATTTCTCATAATGAATAAACTTTGAAGTTATTTATTTATCTCAAATACAAAGCATATAGGTAATTTAAAAAAAAGTACAACGTCTATGTAAAATCTCTCTAGGCTTTATAATATTTTACTCTCTTCTAATTAACTCTTCACAACATGCACGCTTTTAACATTGTAATTTCTATAAAAATAATAGAAATACATTAAAAAACATGGCTGAATTAAAACAAAACCCACATATTTAAGTTCGTATTGTGAAGATTTATCTCTGGGCTGTATAGATGTTATAGTGAATGGAATGATTTGATTAATTCGTCAAATCGAGGGGATCTCAGCCAAAACCGATTCGTTCAGCAATTTATAACTCTCTTGATTTCGTTAAATCCGCTCTAAGACTTGTTATTAATACTGTTTGATTTATTTCACGACCACTTCTATTAATCCCTGAGTAGAATTAACTTTTGGAACTTTTATTATGATATGCTTACTGTTCAATTATTCTCCTAATTCTTTTAACTCTTTCTATATTATACTCTATAGCCTTCCTCCATAAACGGGCTATCTAACATCGAAAAAATTTTTCAAATCGAACCCGTAGTTCCCGAGATTATCCCGAGTGCGCGTTCAAACAAACAAACAAACTCTTCGGCTTTATAATATGTATTAGTACCTATAGATATGTATACCTTTGTAGTGTAGTATTTTATCAGTATTTTATAAAACCACAACAGCAGTACTTTCAGAGAGACACTTCAAATTATTAACACATGTTATCTATTTGAAAGCTTATAGTTTTTATGTATAGTCGAGCGCTGGGGCTAGTTAAGGTTTCTACCTTACTTAGGTATCACGTGTGATTTAAAACAATATTGCTTGAGCTAAATTAACTGCAGGTATTATGAGTCTAGACTCTAGATACGAGCACGTTCCTTACAAATTAAGGTGACATGAAATATTTATTTTTCACCAGAAAAGCCCTGCTTCGTATGAACATCGTTTAACTGGATAAAATATTGAGTCAGTTTTTCAAGATACGTAAGATTTTGCTCTTATGAATATTTGACAATGAAATTTGTAATTTTAACTCGGAATCATATTATAAAGTATTGTGCTTTTGAACTGGTAAGCTGCTGAGCGCAGCACGTTTCCCTCAAAGTTAAACGAATAGTAAAATGCTGAAAAGTAGAGACTTTCTTTTTACTTATATTAAAATTTAAAAACATAACATCAGGAATTAACTTGTTAATGTAATTGTAAAAAATTACGTGAATTAACTCTTGCTTGACATGAGAGATAGTAGTCCGGTTACTAAGACATTACATTTCAAAGTATCTTTCAAAATTTTCCCAGACTGTTGGAATCAACCTATTTTACTTGAATGGTAAACATAACTAGCTGTACGACAAGCAATATCTGTTTCCCGTGCAATTCTCCGCGGTAAAAGCTAATGCTATATCGAAATTCGCTACTAACAGTGCTTTAAAGAAAGCACCGGAACATTTCCCCTTCCCACAATCCGCCTTTCTATTTATGCATCCTTTATTTATACAAATTGCTAGCTCGGATAAAAATGACGTCGTTCTACACGTTGATAACAAACGCTATCACTGAGAAATATTGCGCCAATATTACAGGCAACATTACCTGAGGAAGGCGCGAGTATAGTCAAACGAATCGTGTAAAATGTGGCATAATTGTGTCGGAATATTTAAAATGCGTTTTCTTGTTGGGGCGGTAAGGTCGATTTTGGTTTGTTACAATCGTTTTGTGGGTAGTTAACGCGTATCACGCTTCGGATTGCTTCAACCCAGGTGGAAAGCCTGATCGATTACGTTTAGTCACTTGCGACGCCCCAGGCAGTTCAGATGGGTGTACAACTACTATTATTTAAATGATGACAATAAAATACGTAATAAATTATTTCTTTGAGAGATTTAAATTTGTCTACGATAAATATAATTGCAGAAATGTGTAATGACTTTGATTTTAGCAACATTAGGCAAAAGTGATTTGTATATCCTGGTTTCCGTATGGTTTGAAAGTAAATATTAAGTAGGTAACTGAAGACGCTTCATGTCCATAAGCAAAAACTTTTTCAGAATATTTCTCTGTACATTTTTGTTCCAAAAACTACCTATTAAATTTATGAAATCGTATCGTTATAGAAGCTATAAATTCAGTCTATTACAGTCTCAATAGTTTTAAACATCATTTTGGTTTCAAATTCCCGCAAGTTAAGGCTTAGTGGCTTAGAATCAACCCTCCAATGGCATGTCCATATTTCTTTGGTTGTCACTGCACCCTTTGTTTTGACACAAGAATTATTCCTGACGTATTGCTTATTCGTCAGTTGTGACGGTTGATGTATGATACAATTGAAACTTTCACCAATTTTGATACAGCTGTAACACGTCATGTCCAATGTTCATGCATACGTGTTTAGTTCAATTTATATCTTTGTATACCTATTGTACAATTGAAAACTTTGTATTGTATTTCATGAAAAACTAGTCGAGAATTCACAATTTATTTGAAAATTTATTGTATTTTATACAATCAGTATAAATACAGAAACAAATTTATAACTTTAGTATTAATTTACTTAAACAAATGTGCATAATCTGCAAGCTCATTATTTTAGCCTATAAAGTTATTCATGAAAAAATAATAATTTATTCATCAATAATAAACCATACAATACAAATTGCGTAATTTCCGATATATGTAGATGAGGCAGTATAAATCACATTCATTTGATAATTCAATGAATCGTTATGCTCCGATACACCAAACATTGTTAAGTATAGATAAGACGTCTTCAGTAAAAGTCAGAATGTACGCTGTTTGCTCCCCGTTTCCGGAAGGAAGACGTGATAAGTTCGTCACAACTTGTTCACTCCCTGCCTAATAGACCTCGTTTGTTAAATCACCGACGATTTCCTTTAATTACGAATAACAATTTCTTTTCGGAGTTTCGCAAGACCCCCAGCTCTAAGGGAACTTTATAAAAGATTTTTCTAATGATCCAAAACCTTTTGTAAGTCAAGATTGATAAAATTGAGCACACGGTCCTCAAATAACCTTTTCACGAGAATTATTATCAGTCATCTATTACGTTAATGATTTCGACCATTATATTGTGTTTGTTTTTGTAAAAATTATTTACAAAAATGTTAGGGTTATTATACTACAACAAACATTTATTACGACTACAAAGAAATATACATTTATATTGTCAGATACTAATTGGCAATAACTTAGGTACTAATTGCACAGGTGAATGGAAAGGTTTTCGTTTAAACATCGTTTAAATTAATACAAATACGTGAATAAAGTTCTGATGTAAGATGTAAAATTCAACTATTACAATACAAGCTATACAAAATACAGCGCCTAAAATATATGTATTTTTATTTACCAAACAAATTAAAATACACTTTATGTCAAACAATATTAAGCAGTGCGCGATTGAACATTTTTAAATAATATTTTTTAATTCTTTAAAGTATAAAACGTAGATACAAATTGCATTACCTTGACATTTCATAAGCTGTATGCATCCGTAGAATTTTATAACTGCTATCTAAAGTTGCAGTGGCACAGAACACATAAGATTTGCAAGCGCTTAACATATTACTATGAAAGTTTTACGACCATAACGCGCCAAGGCCCAAGAGATTATTTTCACTATACTAAGCTCCATACTTGATGTATTTACCGCATACAAAATCATATTTATGCAAATTTAAAGTACACCGTCCACTGTGAAAATACTGTTTATGTTTTTGAATATTATCCTTCTGAATAAACGTAGAGCTAAGTCTGCAAGAGCTCAATTTAAAATATGCTCACTTAAATGCAAAAATTTGCATTTTTTTAAATATAACTTCATTTACGTTTCATCTTTAAGGCGGGAACAACCCCTTTAAATTGTTGCTTTCTTTTTATACCGCTGAAATTAGTGATGAAAGCGAGGAGGTTGTATTAAATAAAATACATTTATAATTTTTTGACACTGGCAATCAAGCTGCGGCATTTAAATAGCTCAGAATATTAACAAAACAAAATTGTCAGTTTTCTACGCTCCTCTGCTTTCTCTGAATTTAATTGGGTTCTATAGCTCAAACAAAAAGTTTTTGAATAATTATGATAAAACTTGAATTTTGCTATTGTTCGATAGATAGGTACTGCTCAGAATGCAAAATAACTTTGATTATTATAAAATATTCCTTCATAACAGGATAAAAAAGTTTTACTGATGCAATGTTCGCTGTACTGCATCCAGTATAAAGCTTTTTCTCTTTATTAGCTGCAACTTGCGATGCTGTTCGTATTACTAGTGTGTTTACTTAAGCTTTTTGTATCCTGCTTGTTTTTTATGTATAAAAATATACCATAATTACTTGACTGAATATCTCCTGATTGAAAATTGTTACAATACTTTTGTATGAATAAAAGTCATGTTAATTTACATCACTATTATTTTTGGTTTGTTAGATTTGCTTCCATTGATGATTGCTTTATTTGGATTGGGAATTAGATGGTAACTTATATTTTCAAAATCTACGGCGAACTAAGTGTAATGTAGTCCAATACAAAATGTTTTCAATAATAATGATTTTTGTTCGACTGTATAAACTGGATACCTTAGTAGAAGCGGCTATGGGCAAACAATCCTGGCTCGAATACACCGGCTGTTGACGAACTTAAATTGTGTTTCCGAACCGAGTGTTTGCCTTCCAAATGAAACTACGACTAGATGGGAAACGAATATACTAAATATTTGATTGTAAGAGCTGCTTTTTGTTTCCTTTCAGTGTTATTAAACTGGAATGTTCTAGATAGAAGACAATATAAATAAATACGTTTACATACTGCATCGGGACATAAGGAAACCTATACAAATTAGATTTTCCAGGATTTACATTTCTTTAAGGGCAACAAAATTTAAATTTTAGATCTCGGATTTGATTGGTTAGTTCCCTTGTTAAAAGAAGACATTTATTCAAATTTTACTTTATTAGAACAGAAAACAAAATTTTACACTTTTTCCAACATAATTTCGCGATGAACTTATATGAGGTTTGTTATCAATAACGTAATCGTTATTTGTCTTTAATAATACAAAGTTATTATCATTGAAGACGGTTTTGAATTCGATTATCGCAAAATTGAGGAATTGTCGATCCATTAACGTTTACGGAACGTAGTTAGTTTTCCATTAATATTGAAAGGAAACTGGCGTCTGCAAATTACTATTAGTTCATTATTATATCCACTATTTGTCAATGGGACACTGATGATGATATTTATTTATCAATCAATTAATAAATTATTTTATTTCAATAATTAACATTAACCATTGACGTTTCAGTTGAAACAACGTTGGTATATAAGCGATAGGTAATGTTAAATATTTCCTGTATGTCCAGGTATGTCTATCCTGCATTTACATGCACCTGAATTCATAATCGAACACGCACAGCCAAACGCATACATACGCGTTTAAACTACAAATATACACACAGTCACAATCACACTCACACATTTACGCTTATATTCCGGTATCATATAAAATTTTCATGTACCTATGTGTCGGCAATCACAGTAAATACCTCGAATACTGTACGTCTGTACAATGTACATAATATGAACTTATTGTACACATACCTTCAATATATAACAGCTTACAAACTCAGACTAATGAAGTGGGTATAACGTATGTTAAGTCTGAATGCCAATTCATATCACAATACATCTCCTGGAATAATAACGTCTTCAGGCGGTACCTACCAACGAAATTAAAGGACGTAGGTACACCTTAGAAGCTGTACGAATATAAAAAGGAAAAAATTATACCTCGTTTACGATACAACATAATATTTCGAGTAAACACAATAACATGATAAGGAAAATTCACATGAATGACTCTAAGGCATTTTCATTATTATTGTTATATTAAGTTCACAAATAAATAGACGTCAAATTTCTCAACATTTATATATTACAATCATTTCGGAAAGCCCAATAAATAACCTTCAACCTTGACTCGGAAAGATATTGAAAATTTTACTTTTACATTTGTGAATTCTTCGATGTTATTTGAAACGTGAAATTAAATTATTTACTCCCTCACATCAAAAGTCTGAGGATTGAGACCGACGACAAGTCTCGTTTTGTTTATTTTCACGAGATTACATCTTTCATAATGCAAATAACCCTCGTTTCGTACGGACAGCTAATGTAAATGATGCAAAAATAGTAATAAACATTATGCTATGTTTGTGTTGATAATATTTTTTATTTACCTTAAGTAACGTAGCGTATTCATGGTGATGAGTTTCGGAATGAGCTCTCTCGTCCGCTGATTTTATGGGTGCAAAACATGTTCTTCCAAATGTAATTAGGTGTAAAAACCCTTTGAAGTTGACACTCACATTTTATATCTTCAAATTAACATTCTTGAATAAAGTAAGAGAAATTGCGTATACTGAAATATTAAAAGAACGTTTTGAGCTCGTTACTTAAAATATGTTACAGATTTTATTCAAATTGCTCCTCGTAAATAAGCTACACGTGGCAGGCTTTTGCCAATATACCTAAGTAGAAAACTGTTATTATTCGTTATGGAATTAACTTGCTATATTATATTAGAACGTGTGCCAATAAAAGTTAGTGGAGTATGGGAAAGATACATTTAACATGTATTTAAGTGTTTTTTTCTGATCAATTTTCTATAATACGTAACGATCAGACTTCTGTACTCTACCAGACTTGGACAAGTTTTATAAATCCCCACTGTAAATTGAACACAGGACTCTCTGGTGGTACGCTCACGCATACCACTCCACATATCTGTGGAGAATTATCCTGTTAAGTATTTGCTTATATAACCCTTTAAATGAAACAATAAATGAACAATATTTACGCCGAAACCTAAACCCTCAGTGAACTCCACTAAAGCCACTCGCTAAAAGAACATTAACTTAAAACTATAACGGACAGTTCGCCACTAAACCGTCCTTTGGCTCAGCATGCTGATAAATTAACCCCCTCCCCGCCCCCTTATCCTCACAGATATTGTTTTCTTCAACCGCCACTTAGAAAAATTACTTTGTTCCCATTAAATGAAAAGAAGATTCAATATAGTTGCTAACCGCTTCGCTGCAAGATTCACGTTTTTACTGCAATCTTATAACTCTTTTGCTACGCTTCTGTGTTTCATTTCAAAAGGTATCGCTTCACCATTTTATTGTTGTTATATGAAAAGGCAGTCTGTTTTTATGTACATTGTTATAACAAGGAATCCTTACACGTGTATCTGTGAATTTTATCACATCCGTTTTTCTCGGAAATTATTTGTTCAATTCATGCACAGTAACTCGATACATACCTACTTTCGTCAAATAAATGTTGATTTGTTTTATATTATATGAAGTTATCATTAAACAGCAATAATAACCGTTACAGGAGAACGGATGAAAAAATGGTTGAGTTCAATTTCGAAAATTCGTAAAAGATTCATACTGTTTTTTTTTTCGGTAGCTACAGAATGTAAACCTGGTTGAAACCGTCACACAATGTTTTCCTCCCATGAATAAAATCATTCCAAGTATTTGTTCATTTCAATTCAATTTCAACAGCAAATAGCCGTTTATTTTCTCAAAACAATCAACTACAATAAACTTTCAGAGCGTTGCGACTGAAATAGAGAAAGATTTAATCAGCAACTATCGTTTCCATCATATCGCGTTCCCTTGTAAATAGCAAATATTTGTTACATGACATAATCCGTCTGTCAACATACATTTCGTGGAACCCCGACACAGCCCTTAAGTATGTAGGCGTTTGAAATCTGAATGATATTGCTCGTATCCGGAGATATATAGTCGACAATCGAGACAAATTGCACAACGCACTTACCGTGATACGTGTAGCGTTTCAGGTGGGTCAGAATTGGGTGTAATGTGGATGTGGCACGGGAGAGGAATATATTACCGACTTATATACAGTAATGTAAGTGGAGCTGATGGAATCCTGCTGGAATCTTAACAAACCTGTTAGTACATTGAATTAGGGACTATCGATTTGGCTTAGCACCATCAGGGGTAATTCAGTTAAAGTTCTTGGTGAGAACTATTGGTTTCTATTTTAGTAACTAAATGAACTGCTTTTTTAGCAGAGATTTAAAATTAGATCTGTTCAAATGTCCACTCATAGGAGAAAATCAAATTGGAATATGACAAAAATAATATTTATTTGATGCATTAGGTACTATTTTTTTTATTTCCGAAGCAGTCTGCATTTATTTCGTAGGATTTAATAAATAAATAATTATTTCTTTCATTATAGTGCTGTAGTTGTACCTTGCCTTTTGGCAGTGTTTGATTGTAAATATAATTATTATCATTACGAGAACGAATTGTAATACTTAATAATTATTCACTTTAATAGGTTTACTTTTAAATTAAATACCTAACATATTATTTCTAATTACGTTGTTTAGTTTGGAATTTTGTATGACATACTGCACAACAGATGTATTTGCTAAAATATAAATTAATCTGCGAAATAATCATATTATCATAATGGCTATACATTATCTCGGTAAGAAATATATTTGAAGTAGGTATCGAAGACTGGCGTTCGGTACTTCCCCAGTGTGGCTAAATCCAGGTCATACAGTCACAACCACGTCACAACCATTTGTAATCTGTCTTTTTTCTAACCTTGTTCATAAAAAGTCCCGAGTATCTATGCCTTCCGGTTTTAAAGCAATATTCAAATATTTTAAAATATATTGTGTGGTTAACCTCATATTTTATTTGGACTATAAAAAGTTCTTATCATTTTTATTTAGACCTCACGTTGAGAGGACGTTTTCGTTACGAACGTAAACAAAACAATTGTTTTTGATTCCCATTCCTTAACTTATAGTTACCTACATAATAATTAAAACATATTATTTTACATAGTCAAATCACTCCTGACTACGTTACATATTAAAATGGACACTCAAAAATACTGATAGGTTACTTTTCCTTTTAAATATGTATCTTTTAGAATCTTCTATATGAAAATAAATTCCGAATATAATTTTAAAAATCAAACCTAAAATACAAATGTTAAAAATAAATGCGAACACGTTCGCATTACATTCATATCTTTTTTAATCTGTGTAAATTGGAGCCATCATAAAGATTGCTCCAATTTAAAGATTAATTTACACAACGATATTAAATGAAATTCTGTAAAGTAATTTGCAGTTGTGGTGTTTGTGGTTACTACTACTTTCAATGTGTTTTAATATTATATATTTTACACTAAAAATTAAATAATAATCCTCTTTCCTTTTTCATAGAAAGGTTTCGTGTAACACTTTATTTTTGTTGACAGAATTAAGGTAAGCTTAAAATTCCTTATAATATATTATTAAAAGAGAGAGGAAAAAAGTTACTTATGCGATCTTATTCTGCGTTGTCTCTAGTTACTCATAAAATTATATCAAAAATATATTAGATATATCTCTTACATTGAAAACAGTTCTGGTCTAATTTCAATAACTTCAAAGTAAATGCGTTGTTACAAAGTGGTGCTCTTTAGTAAACATTTCAATAATATTCTTATCATTGAAGTATTTCCAAGTATAACAAAAGCACATAATGTTCAGAGAACACACATCTCTGCTTTAGCAGCTATAAAGTTCATATTTGCGTGAGTATCAAATAGATTTATCTACTTGCAATTCAGTTAAAAGAGAAATTGACTCCGGGTATTCCCTCTACATCCAATATTTATACACTCGTCTTGCAGCGAGTCGGACGCACTATACACCGAAGTTATGAGTAAATCGCAATTCATTACTCCTTTTGTAGGAATACATGTCTCACATTTCTTCACAAATCGAGCAATGTATGGATGGGTTGTGAAATAATTGCTGAATAATTTTGTGTAGTTCAGTCGTGGTGCACGTCATAAGGCAATGCATGAGAGTATGGAAGGTGTATAAATAACTCAATCTGGGCCGTCATTTTATAGAATTCAATTGGTTTTCAACATGAAGACATACCTGGTAGTAATATTTGTTGTCATCTCTTTTGTGGCGGCGCTAGAAGCTGAGGACGTTTCCAGTTAGTTCAATTATATTCTAATATTTATTTTTCAAGTTTACTTCTACTCAGATTTCGCTAGAATAAGCTTTTAACGTGGAAGAATATCACCTAAAGTAAAATATTTACTTGACATTCAAGAAATTCCTAATATCATATTTTAAACTTCACAACATATTTCAATATGTTGGCGATTTATTTCATTCACTCAGTTAAAATATAAATACCGCTTTTACTTCAAATAAGATCATTTTGACGTAACTGTTTAAATCATAATTAAAACAACAAACAGAAAAAACAACCCGTCTACAAGTAGATAAGTCCATTACTTTTTATCCATTATTTATTACAAACTACATTTCTTTTAACAGGTCCCCACCTGATCGAGAAGCGGCAGATAAATAAGCCCCAGACGATATTCGTGAAGCCCCCGCCTGGATGCATATTTTACGAATGCATTGCTCAGTGCAGACAGCGCGGACATCGGAGTGGTGGATACTGTACCATTAATGGATGTGTCTGTTTGCGATAGTTTCTTGTGTTAATGTAGAAAACTAAGTTTAAATATTTAGTGTGTTAAATTATTTCAATATATCATGTTTGTCGTCCATACTTTAAGTTAGGCTCTTTGTTAATCTACTACACATTGTACACATGTTATGATGTTAGATAGGGAAGTAATTTTATTATGATTAATTGATTAGATTTATTACGTCAATAAAAAGTGACCTAATGAAAGTGTTCAATCATTGTTTTTTTTTACAATTTTAAATTATACCTCTATTATACGCTATAATAACGATTAATAATACCTAATTTAAATTATTGTTTAATAAATATCTACTTACATTTCAGTTATATATACTCTTCGTTATAGTTGGTGATAGTGGTGAATAAATCTTCTACATTTCAATTTTAATGTGAATAAAAGCGACGTACAATTTAAACTATGACTCGTTAATAAAGCTATCTCCTGTTTCAACTCTTAAAATAACAACTGTTCAGCACTGACAACAGAATCAAAAAGAAAATTTATACGAAAATGTATATTTGTCCCAGAAAAACACGCAAAGAAAACTGACTACAGGAAAAACGCAAATACAGACACTCAACTTTTATATAGCTGTATGCCTCAGCAATCGACACCCCTGCCAGTTATAAGAACGTCACCTTCCTTGACAGTATTGACAAAATGTCGCTTGTTATCGCTTCGTTTAGTTATTTTCCGCACAAAGACTACTAGGTCTACTCCGAAGTTATTCATAATGAGCCACTCGCAGTAATTAATAGGTTTGCTGCCATTGAACGAAGTGAACTCCCCGAAGACTCAGAAGATATTTCTCGCCCTTTGAAATATTTCCAAAGGATATTTTTCGATATTGATTATTCTCTCGACGGTCGCTTTGTAGCACGTCTCGTTAGAGCCTGTAATTATTGTCCGCAAAATAGAAAATATTCGAGTTGCCAGCAACAAAGATATTATATTGAATAAAGGGAACAGCTCCTATCCGGCCATGTCAACACCGAAAAGCTGGCTAATATTTCTATGTTTAATTTATGTTTATGGAAATTTCGTTGTTTTTGTTCATCGTAAAAATAAATGATTATCCTCAAGTACAATGCATAATGATTAACACCTAAAGAGTATTGGGGAATATTTTTTCAAAATTAAGAAAATCTGACACGCGTAGGTAGTTAATATGAAACCACATACATATTAAACCAGTCAATTTGATAGCGTAGATAACATGAATAGTCTGAGGTTAAACAATAAAAATCTTTGCATGGTAAAGTGGTTCTAGTGCCCTTGTAATAGGATATAAAATAGGCTGCCGTTTGCTAAATACATTGGCCGAAAGTCGCAACTACAAAAGTAAGAATTGGGATGTAACTGCCAAGTCGCTTTGGCTCGAGGCGAGTCGACCCTAAATTAAGTATCCAGTTTGGTATTCAGTAGTTATGTAACTCGTTGATATTCTGATAAGGTGTGTTAGACTAACCCTAGTGCTTATCACTTGATCGCTTGTTCTTACGAAGTGCTTAATGAAAGATAAAGGTCGAAAATAATATGTACGTTCTGTTGATTTTGAAACAGAAAGGTGTTTGTGTATTCGAGATCTATAAAAATAGATCTAGGATTACTTATTAGTATAGTAGTTGCTATCTTTTTATTGTATTCAGTCTTTCCTCTGTCATTTTTAAAGTAAACACGTATGTAGCACCTATTTATAGATTTAAATGTTTTTGCCTTATGATAATTAGGTACCTAATACAAACCAAAATATTTCATGTAAAATGTTGCCAAGTACACTATAGGAGTTGCACTATTAAAAAGTTATCAGATCTCGTGTAGAGCCAAGCTTTTCCCGCTTGTAGAGACACAGCTTAACTGTACAAGCCTTAATTTAACAAACTCTACACCTTAAGTTAAAGTGTGTGGCTTGGTCCTTTCGCGACGTAAACGGGCAAGGAAAGTTATTTTTTTCCTTTCCTGCCTAGAGCTACGTGGAAATTCATTTCCTCTATATTGTATTCCAACAATGCTGTTCGTACAACTCATATTTAGTTAAGTATTTTTTATAACTTCCATTTCCACGCCATTTACGTTTAATATATCTTAATAATATACTAACAAGCTTATATAAAAAAAAAAAAATATAGTTATTTATATATTATGCAAATGTGTTCATGATGCGGTACAAAATAATTTCTCGTACTCACGGCAACGTGATTATGATTTCACAGGTAATGTTCACTTAGAATACGAAAAGTTTAAAAATAAATTATCGTTAACAATGCTTAACCTAGTTGGAATAGGTTATTCTTTACAAATGACTATATGCCAAATATGTACAGTACTACAAAAGTAATAATGCGCATAGAAATCTTCGTCACTGTTCGGCAAGTGGCAACTGTCATATTCCCGGAGCTTCCGAAGACGATATGTATATAGAGTGGTTAAATGCATTTTCTTCATGCATAATTTAGTAAAATTATGTGTTTTGGGCTAAAAGAGATTAATATTGATTTGTAAGTAACGATTTTATTTCGATAATATCTTGTATGTAAATAGCGAGGATAAACCCGTGATTGCAAATATATCTTTGTTGGATTGATATAATTTATTTATTTATTTTATTTATTTATTTTTCATTTCAGAACAAAAGACACGTATACATAATAACATAGTACTCTGCCAAACTGTAAAACAGTTTGTTGGCAGATGTAGCTCCATTTTACAAAATAATGTAAGGTAAAAGCATCAGTAGATGACCTGATCCATTGAAATGTTACATTTTTTAGCCCTAACCTTGCGTTTTTTAGAGGACGCAATTTTGTTTTTTTGATGTGTTGGGGGGGTCAGTGTGAAGCTAAAACCAAGTTTGTGGGGTCGCCACCCTTGTCCCACGGCCGCCATCTTGAAAATAGCGGTTGAAATGGTTTTTACGATATATCTCTTAAACTATTTAACTGATAAAAAAATATCGTTAACATTATTTGTTGCAAATTAAATTCTCTACAACTTTGGTGTAGTAACTTTAAGTCGTAGAACTATAAATAAAAAAGTTATAAGCGAAAATGTTCAGAAATTAGAGCCATTTATATTTTTCAATAAAACTTTTTTTTATCATTTTACGAAGAAATGATATCAGACCATTTTTGTAGATTGTTTTTCGAGGAACAACTTTTATGTACAACATTTTTTCATAACGTCAATAACTAAGGTTTTACAGCGCTCTGAAGTGAGTACTATTTTTCAGTACTCTTAACTATACATATATTGGCTATTGGCTCTTTTCTCATACTCCAGAACAATAGAAGCACACTGCAGAACATTTCAGACCTGCTTTTCGACGTAAAAAAAAGTCGCGCTTCCAAACTCTACCTCCTGGGTGGTGGGGAAAAGATTCAATAATTAATTATTAGTGATATTGCAAAATTAATTATTAAAAATATTATAATAACAAAAAAAACCATTACTGATGACAAATTATTATTAGTACACACATAATATAAGTATACTGTATAGTTCAGAGTACTGAAAATTAGTACTCACTTCGGAGCGCTGTAAAACCTTAGCTATTTAATTAATGAAAAAATGTTGTATATAAAAGTTGTTCCTCGAAAAACAATCTACAAAAATGGTCAAATATCATTTCTACGTAAAATTATAAAAAAAAGTTTTATTGAGAAATATAAATATCTCTAATTTCTGAACATTTTCGCTTATAACTTTTTTATTTATAGTTCTACGACAAAAAGTTGCAGGATCAAAGTTGTAGAGTATTTAATTTGCAACAAATAATGTAAACAAATTTTTTTTATCAAATAAATAGTTTAAGAGATATATCGTAAAAACCATATCAACCGCTATTTTCAAGATGGCGGCCGTGGGACAAGGGTGGCGACCCCACAAACTTGGTGATAGCTTCACACTGACCACCCCTACACATCAAAAAAATAAAATTGCGTCCTCTAAAAAATGCAACCCCAAATGTAACTTTTCAATGGACCAACCACTTAAGGAGACAGAATATTCTTTTTAAATGTTTGACTTTAATTATCATATGAATTCAGTAAGTTTCTTTTTTTGGAAACCCTGTGAAATGTGTTTTAACATATGAACAAGCATTTCACCACGTACAATGGTCGAATAAACTTAAAAAAAATTAAAAATGTTCTTATATTAGAAATTTAGTAGTTGACCATCTAAAAACTAGAAGATGACCATATTTTGCATCAGTAGGTGACCACTCAGATGCTACAATTTTAATTGGGTTATTTGTTAAATAAGAAGCAATAAGATGAAAAGAAAACGTTTTATTTGAAATATAATAATAATTAGGCCTTTTTAAGCCTATAATTTAAATAAAAACAAGGTTCTAAAAGATCCGACAGATGGTTATAAAACAAAAGGACACTGTCAAACACAAAGCGTAAACGTCAAACTTTTTGCCTTTATCATATCAATTATCAAGGAATGTATCTCTGGAACATCATATACATTTCTCGTAGAACTGGTCTTTGGGAGCCTCTATATGAGCAACTACTGCATCCCAGGGATAGTCGAGCACATAACCGGTTACCAACACAGTTAAACATTCCTTGTCATCAGCATTTACCTGCTGGTAAACATTTTTTTCACCTTTCCTAGCGAGCACTTTAGGTCCTTTTGGTGCTAAAAAAAATTCTGTCTAATCGCAATTAAAAATACGCGATGCATCATTCAATATATCAGCATGGCCACTATCTTCCAACTCCTTATACACACGTTTGTACCATTCTGATAGGTGAGCACCTGTTACCCTGGCTCTCGAGGCTGTTAAATTTTGTGGTATCCTCTTGGAAATTGTTGGATTTCTCCGAATAAATGCCTTTACCAATGTTGTACCTGGTCTTCCGTGATTGAATAAGACACATGGACGTTTTATTTCCTTTAAGTATTTCTCTACACTCACAATTAACTGTTCGGTTGTCACAGGAAAACCCGATTTTGCCATTTTTTGCACCCAGTCGCATATTTTATGCTCCTCTTCTGTGTAAGGATGGATGTCAGACCCATTTTTCGTTCCATCGGTGACTTCCCTTTTACTTTATTTGTAAGCGTTATTCTTGGTACACCGAACTTTTTTGCAGCCGTTCGTATTGGTGTTTTATGAAGACGAACATCGTTCACTGCTGCAAGCATTGCAGCTTCAGTATAATTTAGGAATGCGCCCCTTTTCCCAGTCATCTACAAGATAAAAATTGGTTTTAGTAATAGACCATAGCCATAAATTCGTACCATAAAGTTAGTCAACTACTAAAGAAAATCAATCTATTGTTAAAGTAAATAAAATAGTTTATTTTAATTAATTATTATATGCAGTATATTTAAAAGATACAGAACATAATCAAAAGTTGACCACCATGGTCAATTACTAGAAAATCATAGTCAAACGGTAATTCGGTAATGGACCACCATGGTCAATTACTAGAAAATCACAGTCAAACGGAATCAGTATTGGACCACCCCCACATCTCAATTTTGTCAACAAATCTTTAAATTTTAATTACCCTGTCATTTAAATAAACCATAAACGAATAAAAAACGAAAAACACTTACCGTCAACAAGGTGACAAAGTTCCTAGTATTCAGCTTCAAACTTTTTCAATCTCTACGAATATTATTACAAAAAACGAATTTATTGATTTTATGGTCCGTCACTAAACAAACAACTGGCAACCATTTACTATATTTGACAGATATGGATGCGCAATTTTCGCGCCTATTTGAACAGATAGCAGCACTAACTACTTATTAACGAATGAGTTTTTAAAATTGCCGCGAATTCTTATTATAACGGTTTATGTGCATTAGCGGTCAACTACAGGTACATGGTCAACTACTAGTGACTTTACCCCTACTTCCATTTTACTTATAAATATATGAAATTTACACTACACTTTAATTTAATTTAACACTTTGATATTCTATCTAATTGGAAAATTTTGTAGTACTTTTAAAGTGTATAGAAGAATGGTGTAATGGAAGAAAATACGGTTAAAATAACACAAGGTTTATATTGTATAAAATATGGTTTTCAAACACAGGTTTATATATTGTAGAAATCTAATCATTAAAATCTCAGTTCAAAAGTATTTACAGTACTGATCATTCCACAATATTATGAAAATTACAAAAAAATTAAAATAAAACAATCAGAATAAGGGATTTTCTTTATTTCTGACATTGTAGATACATCGGAACTTCCATTATGCTCTTCTTCTGTCACCTGTGTAAATAATCATTTCATCGAAAAATTCACCTTTAAAAACAAAACCAAGAAAGGTATGTAATAGCAGCTCTATAATATAATTCAACTCAGAGAGAACACGTGCAGTCACCACCAATATATAAAGACGACTGACGGATTTTATACTGACAGGCTAGCGCCCGAATTGTTTTTGATTGTATATGACCGCAAATTGACTTCTATTTCTTTTGAACAGGGTGTAAACTGCAAGTGCATTGTTTAGGGCTCTTACGATTCAATGATTCAGGTGTATATACTCCAGTCAGTCTAGACATTCAATTCACAATAATTCCAAAAGTTTTCAAACTTCGGTCAAGTGAATGGTACATTGGGACGACAATAAATCCCATTTTGCAACCTTGTCCGCAGTCCGGAACTGCAATTAAATTATTTTTTGCTGTATGGTCCTGAAAAAAATTCCAAAAGTTCTGCAAACTTGGGGAAGTTTTCGATATAATATTTCATATCACGTATTAAATTTGCAACCAATCTCAGTGTACGGAACATCTTTTAATATTGAATATTAATGTTTTTTTTTTTTATTAAACTGAATGAGGTTGAAAATTTGTAAATGCACCAGAATAGATGTTTTCGAAGTTTGCAACCAAGTTCCAAAACTTTTGTAATTATTCCGAGACCACCTTACTCGAAAAAATGACGACGAATTAAAAATAATTATAAATAAACATGTTCCGGTCAACGAAAAAGGTTGCAAATTTATACAACCGTTCGGTATATATTTCCGATATCTGTGTTAAGTTTGCAGAACTTTTGGAATTTTTTTCACGACCATACAGCAAAAAATAATTTAATTGCAATTTTAACAATGTTCCGTACACTTAGATTGATTGCAAATTTAATACGTGATATGAAATATTATATCGAAAACTTCCCCAAGTTTGCAGAACTTTTGGAATTTTTTTCACGACCATACAGCAAAAAAATAATTTAATTGCAATTTTAACAATGTTCCGGACTGCGGACAAGGTTGCAAAATGAGATTTATTGTCGTCCCAATGTACCATTCACTTGACCGAAGTTTGAAAACTTTTGGAATTATTGTTAAATTCTCGATTTTCAATGTCGATTCTGACTGATCTAATACGGAAATACGACATTATGCGAAGATTTGTATGTGCATTATTAATTTTGGATTACTGTAAATTCGAAGTGACACAGGACTTGTAAACAAATCACTAATCACTATATTTACCTTTGTTAGGTGATCAAATCGCCGTAATGCAAAACATGCTGAATTAATTGAGGGATGATTAATTGAACATGATGTTTAGTTGTGTAAAAGGGTAAACGTAAAAAAAACATCCATGGGTCAAGCAACGCTTTTACAATAAAGTTTAAAGTTTTAATTATATTTAATTTTAAACTTATTTAAGAAAAAGAAGAATATATTTTAAATACATAAAAATATCCTGTAGACATGTTTTATCAAATAAGAAGTCATAGCGCCTGCGACGAAATTCATTTTCAGCGTTAAACTTACAAATAATGGAGGAATAATTCCGGGGTCAGAATGTAAGTATTCATAGTAAATTTCATCTTATTCTACCAATTCGTACCATTAGAATTCTAATCGAAAAACAAAATGCCTTTATTTCAAATTTATATTTACTGTTGTTAAAACCTAGTCTATTTTCAACGTCTTTCTCCATAATGATCAGAACATGATAAGAATGACACCAATATTTTTATGTATTTAAAAGAAGAATATATTTTAAATACATAAAAATATCCTGTAGACATGTTTTATCAAATAAGAAGTCATAGCGCCTGCGACGAAATTCATTTTCAGCGTTAAACTTACAAATAATGGAGGAATAATTCCGGGGTCAGAATGTAAGTATTCATAGTAAATTTCATCTTATTCTACCAATTCGTAGGGTAGACTGGGTACGGTTGTGACAATTTTGAAATGATTGACTATAGCTTTTTATTTATGCTATTAATCTGAACAAAAAATGTATTCTAATGAAGTTTATTCATTGCTTAACGTATAAACATGAAAGTATATGTCTAAATCAAATGGTTAGTTCATAAAATGAAATTTAAAAAAAAAGGTAAATTGTCACAACCGTACCCACCCCAAGGGCGGTTGTGACAGTACTGGGGGTCAATAGTGACACGATGAAAATACTGTAATATGATCACAAAATAAGATAAAAATACTCTAAAATGCCAATAAAACACTTTAATTGCAAAAAATATTTATTTATTTTTATATAATAATCAACTAAATTATACTTTCCTAACAAAAGAAATAAAATCTTTGAACATTTTAATTTCTTACAACTAAAAATAAAATAAAAAACGGAGGCATGGTATTTCCCAAGGCGTTCACTGCAAAAGCTACCGTAACTAACGTGCCCCGTTCAGCAGAAGTAACGGCTCCCACTTGCCGCGTACCACGTCTTGCAATGACTTTATCAGGTTTTTGGACCGTAGTGACGCCTGTTTCGTCGACATTGTAGATATCCTGTGGTTCGTAAGGATGTCTATCCATAACAACTTGCAAGTTGTCGTAAAAAGCTTCCACATTTGTTTTATTGAAACTAGTTGCCCTTGAAAGGCTTGTAGCTTGAGCTACTCGAACAGATAGAGAAGGATTTCTATTCAGGAATGAACGGAACCATTCTTCGCCTGCCATCTCATTCTCAGCCCAAGTAGCAGGTTGCTTTAGGTTATATTGAGTTGCAAGCTCAAAAGCCAACTTCCGCACCTCTTTTGGAGTAAGTCCGAAATAAATGTCCGCGCAACGCTGTAAATATTTTGACAACTGCTGCTATTGTTGTTCGGAAAACACTTTATTGTGAGCAACATACCCCATGCTAATGCTATTGTTTTCACTATCGCCCGTGCTGGCATTATCGCGTTTTCGAATATACCTTAATAGTGACATGCGATTAACATCATGCATTTCCGCAGCTTGTCGCAAAGAAGTCCCGCGTTTAGTTTCTTTGTAAGCATCTTCATACTGATTCAAGCTGCACTGTGCTCTTGTAGTCTTTCGTTTGCGTATTCTAGGCATCTAAAACAATAAACAACCGCTTTTACTTATGTCACAACCGTACCCAGTAAAAATGTCACAACTGTACCCACAGATCGTTTTAATAAAAGAAACACCACCACGTCAAAACAAAATAACCTACAATAAATGTAACCACTGATATTACACTGCTACTATTTGATTTATATCGATGAACAACACTCAATACCCTATCAGTATACATGTAATAGCAATTACGAAATAATAATGAATCAAAATACTTACTTTTTGCGTTCAAAAATCAAAATGTGCTCCTGGTCACGTACACTCTGCGCGTCGGATGACGCAACACTGTGACACAGGTTGAGACGTGCAAGGCGCCCGTCTTTCCCCTTGCACGCCCCCCGCTAATCCCTATATTTTCGACAATACAGCGACTGTCACAACCGTACCCTGGCACAACCGTACCCAGTCTACCCTACCATTAGAATTCTAATCGAAAAACAAAATGCCTTTATTTCAAATTTATATTTACTGTTGTTAAAACCTAGTCTATTTTCAACGTCTTTCTCCATAATGATCAGAACATGATAAGAATGACACCAACGACATCTTAAAACTATACTTAATTAAAATAAACGAATACTGAATACAAGTATAACACAATTATGCACATTGAATTTCGTTAATGGACTTTTTAAAAGCATTCTCCACAACTTCAATCCTCTGAGTGTAACATAATTCTATTAATAAGTGGTATTCTTGCTTAACAAAATAATGGATACTTTATAAGATTATTTTCTTTGTATTAGGTATTATTTTTAATACTGCTACTCAGCTGTTGCCCGCAACTTCACCCGCGAAGACAAAATAAATTTTGCAGAAAAATAACCCAACTTTGTCCAAACGCAAAATGCATATTATTAAATCGCTCCGTTGCGACGTGAAAGACAAACAAAAACAGATTCGTATTGATAATATTCTAGTAATGAAATAAGGTATTCCTTCTATTAAAGGCTTATTAAAGGTGAACATCACATCACATAACTAATAAAAAGATATAGAAAATAAATAGAGATAATATCATCGTCCTGAAAAAGTTCTATAAAAAGCTCTGTGGTGTTTTGAAATAACATTCAAAATTCTGAAAACATATCTAATACACGAATAACATACAACCAAGTGTACAAATATTTATTTTTATTCATCAGTAAACTTTTTATGGTCCAACACCTCTATCGCAGGAACATTTGCCATTCCTGCAAACTCCCGTGCTCCTGCCCCTTGTGTTGCAGTACAGATTACAGTCCGTTCTGCATGAAGCCTTGATCATCCTTCCTTGGCTCGCTGGAATTGATATTTTAAGCATTATAATATAGCTGATAAAATGTATTAAATATTTTTTGAAGTGAAACTTCTATAGGGGCGTTGAGAGTATAGTTTGTATTTGTTTGTAAGACGATTTTTGGTATCTTTGAATCTTGCCAAAGAAGTTTCACTTCTGACACGTGTGCTCGGCACACACACTCTTTTTTTTTATGTAATTGACGTGAAGATATTAAACAAAATAATATATATACATGTTGAAAAATATTTAAATCGAAAAAATTCGATTGCGAGGCGGGATTCGTAAAGCATTTGATTGGTATAAAACTAAATAAATAATATACATTTCGGTAGGACACCAGACAAACTGAAATAGAAATAATAAAAACTAGCTTGCGCATTTACAAAATATAGTGTACACAACCAGGCAAAGTTCAAAATAATAACAGGAAATTTATATATTTTGCACCAAACTGCACAACTCCAACTAAACGAAACAACAAGCAAAAGCCCTTATCAATTACTAGCGACCCGCCCCGGCTTCGCACGGGTGCAATGCTGATACTAAATACACTACAGAAAAACTGTGAACGTTGTATATAAAAACATAGCGGCCCGCTCCGGCTTCGCACGGGTATAAAATATATAGCCGGGCGGCCGGCAGAAACCGCCGCAAACGCTACGTCCCGCAATTTTTAAATCTGTAATTATCTTCGAAAATATTCACTTAAATCATACGGTGTAAAGGGCCATATAGATCTATATTAAATGAACAATGTATTCAAGGTATTTAATTGGTTAAGGATTAATGATGTATTGGTTAAAAACGCATCAAAAATTAGCCATTATTTGTCGTAAAAAGTAAATGACAAAAAAAAGTTATTGTGGGTTATCCATAAGAGATAGACATATACCATCGCGGACTTTTCTGTAGACCTTTTCAATGTGTATAATACTTAGTACATTATTTTGATAAAACTCGTAGGGTTCAGCCTGCGTTTGCAATGTAAGCGGAAAAAATGTAATTTTTTACGACATCACATTAGAAACCTCAAAAATAACAGTACTTCTCCACTATTTAATGGATGTTATTATACATATAAACCTTCCTCTTGAATCACTCTATCTATTAAAAAAAACCGCATCAAAATCCGTTGAGTAGTTTCAAAGATTTAAGCGTACAAAGGGACATAGGGACAGAGAAAGCGACTTTGTTTTATACTATGTACTATGTAGTGATAATGAAAAGTTATTCACCTAATAGTACTCTCGATAAACATTGTTAAGCGGACATGTAAGATAATCTTTTTGGTAGCGTACCGGAAAACTGTTTGTTTGTTTTGTGTTATATTACAAAAATAGCGTGTTTTCTTTTACTCGGAAGTAATATAACTCTAAGATTATTTCTCACGAATATAAACTTCTTTTTGTTAAGTCTAAGTTACGTAGTGTGTTTTAACAGTGATTTATTGTACCAATCGAAAGAGTAATAATTGTACCTACATTCTAAAAGAGTACCATAGTATAAAAATGCTATTTAGGTAATTGTAAATTTTATATGATTTTGTTTTTGATTTAACCAAACTTATAGAAATAAACAACACGCAAATAACATTCAAACGACATTCAGACATAGAAAAACATTGATTGATAATTGAAAAAGGAATCGCATACACAAAGAAAGGTGTGTCGCGTAAACAAAATCAATCCCAAGGCTATGTGGGTTTCAATAATCTATATATAAAAATACCGGTTTTCCAATTGAAATTGTAGTAAGTAGATACAATTTGTATTTTTAAGATTCACCAATCTAAATCTAATTTATTTAAATCTTTTATATAAAAGTGAGCGTATTTCAGGTAAAAATGAAGTCCCATATGCTCCTATGATGCACGTACCTAGTTTATTTCACAGTAATGCTTTTACAGGTTATTCAAAATCCAATAATGATTCTTAGTAACATCATAGTGAACTAGTTTTGGTTCGTAGAAAAATGCCGTATGGCGTATACGGGATTTTTTTCATTAATTGACTTTTATTTAATTAAGTATAGACTATTAAAAAGCCGAGACTTGATTCAATTCTTATTACGGCCTAATTTTACATAATATTGGTTTTCAACTGGTCTTAGTAAACTAAGTAAGTATGCTAATAATATTGCGACCTAGTTCGAGGTAAACAAATATTCAATTCTATGAAATGACGTTAACTTAAAAACATTTTATTATTTTCATGGTAGGTAAAGCGTGAAAAGAGAGAAACCTTTTCACGGGTAAAATAACTACATAATATACAATATACTAGCTGTGTCCCCCGGTTTTACGCGCATTTCCTCTTGGTAAACCTTCTTCGATAAATGGACTATCTTATATCTAACAGTGAAATAATTTTTCAAATCGTACCCGTGGTTACTGAGAATTGAGATTATCGCGTTCATGCAAACAAACAAACTCTCTAGCTTTATAATGTATGTAATAAATTCTATTTATTCAAAAAAAAAACATTTAATCCGCCTAGCTTAACAATACACAAATGTACGATATCTTTAAAATTACATTTACATAATCGCATTTCCCACAATGCATGAATCACAACAGCTTTCACATTAACAAAATATGAACAGCAACAAATATTAATGATGAATCGCGTCGATATGCCATTACTGCTCGTAAGCGATAATTGTTGGACTGGAAACAAACATTTAATACACATTAGCTAATTACGTCGCTATGTTCGTGCCCTGAATTCTAATAGAATTGTTGAATTGGACCTACATTTTACTAGCTATTTTGCTAAATATACAATACAATTTATTTTAATTTGAACGTTGAAAGAACGCTTGGACCGTAGGACCATAGTAGGACTCTACATACAACGTATCTACAGCTACGTAATGAAACGATTGCATTTAGTTTTTTTGCTGTTATTATTTTGTTTCAAATTTATTATCTATATAAAATATTATGGCTAGCATGAATGATAACAAAGGTGACGTTTTTAGTAATCAGATGTACCATTATAAAAATAGCATATTTTTTATTATTTCTAGTTGTTATCAACTCATAAATACTCTTTCAACTTTATGACTTGTTTCAGCTCATCCATTTTAATCATGCAGATTCACCATAGACATTAAAGAAATTTTGTATCATGATTTAATAAATTATAAACTAAAAGAATTTGAGCATTCAAAAAAATGAGTACGAAATCAAATCAAGCTATAAGTGCATATCTTTTCAGCCTTCTGAGGACAAGGAAATCGGGTCACTCGCAATAGTCTTTTTAATATGTTTTGTCTAAAAAGAATAAGAACACGTCTTTATACACTTATATTTACACAAATAAGAAATAGGACAAGTCATTCAAACAAATATATCGGGGGCAAAGTCTTAAAAATTACGCATAATTTTCCCCAAGGGTTAAATGCTGTCGTGCAGTTTTTGATCGTAAAATCTATTTTGTCGAGTGTGAGAGCCATAAATATGACATATTGGGTCTGTTAAAGACGACCGATTTTATCCATCGCTCAATAAATAATACGCTAATATATAAATGGAATGAAGGAAGGAAAACATTTAATAAAAATGCGTTGAGTCACCGCTTTATTCCGAGCTACGGGTTTTATTGTGACTATATTGATGATGGGTGTAGGTATAACATGCCTTTTTTAAATATTAATGCAATGTCAATGCATCCTTTATTCTAATTTTATATTCTAATCGCTCTCTTGTGCTAGCCAGAAGGTAATTGCCGAATATTATTCGATTTCCGATAATTAGGTATTTTAAGATCTTGCCGGGAACAAATGTTTTATTTAAGTGTTTTATCTTGTACGAAGATAAACTGAACTCTTAAATATTAATTCGTAAACAGGTTAATAAGTATCGTCAAAATATGTGATGTGTGATAAATAGGTAGCTTAAATGTAGATACATTAAATAAGAAAGAATAAATAAAAGCAAAAAAGATTACTCTTACACAAACAAATACTCTTGAAAATATACATGACTAGATCCTAAACACGTATCTCGTAATATTATTATATTGAAATAATATTATTCATATAAACACGATATAATTTATGTATTAATAATATTTACCTGTTAATGCACAAATCACAATCAAAATGATGAAAAAAAGTCTCGTGAACGAAGCCATGTTGCAAACCACAATACTTTTATTTTGTAAATTTATTTATTTATAAAACAATTTGCTTTTCATTTTACACCAGTAATTGTTTTTAACTGATGCATGCTGCCTTATCAATAATACGAGAATTATTCACAGTACGTCGCGATTTATTGACTAAGTATATATTGATAAGACTGTTATTATGCAGTGATTCGTTTTAATGACTTTGAAAATTTATTTTCGCGCCATCTTGTAGTCACTTTAAGAATTATTATAATTAAGTATCTGTAACTTGACAAATAACCCACTGAAACAACTCATTAGGGGGATTTTAATAGATAGTATTATAGGTAATTATTCAAAGTAAAAATTAATATGTACTAAGTACTCATGATTGTAAGATACCCATCATACCATAGATTATTCAGAATGAACATGTATCTTAGAATTATTAACTTTTGTATTATTTCGAGGAAAATATGTACTAGGTAAATATGACATGATTTGTAATTAGAATTAATTCACGAACATCAATTAAGTAATAATTGTTTTGTTTCTATGATATATAATCTGTATACGAATATTATATAATTAGAGGAGAACTTAAATAAATCTTTCCAATTAAACTTTCTTGATTCTAACGTGTATGTACCTATGTTAAAGACTAGCTGGCATACAATTCGCTGTTGCTGTGTTTCGCTCTGCATACTCGCCTGTTGTTTCATATTATGCTTATTTTAGTTTAAATTTAAATAAGTTAACAAAAATTTTTTAAATCAATTAATAATGAGAAGTAAGACCAGGATAACCAGACGTACGAACGCGAGTTTAACGAGTCAGAAAATTAATAACCACGACTCTAGGTATTACATATACGCACGATATAACTAAATCAACCTATTAAGTTTATCTTATCAAATTATCCGGTGCTTCCTTCTCCAGGAACACTTCAATAACAAACAACACAATGTCTATGATTCATTTAAGCATCAGGTTAAGTCCCGAACGAATGCTATATAAAGTTCCTGTACATTTATAATGTCTCAGTTCTTCCTGTCGAGTGTCGCGTATTTATTAGAATGGCTACTTCCAGTGTTTATTTTTTGTTTTTGTTCTTATTCACCGTTAATGGATACGTGACTGTGAATATCTATGAAGGTTTGTACTATAACTATAAAGTAAGGTAGTGGCTATTTTCTTAGGTAGCTTAAAAAATATCAATCGTCCACGATATATTTAAGAAGGGGTCCTTGTTTTTCTAATGTTTCTGTATTTGTGTGATATAAAAAGGAATAAACAGTTTTTAGGCTGATAAATTAACCAGTCATCATATATTCGTAGGTGGGGGAATAAAAAAATTTAGATATAAGCTTCTTGAAAAAAATCAATAAAAAATGTAAATCACTGTAAATATGACATATGTAGAGACTTCTGTCAACAACTTGGCTACCACGGTGGAAGCTGTGTTGACGACCATTGCAAATGTGACTTTCAAGGTTCCAGAAGTAATATTTATTACTGTTTTATGTAACAATTAAATTGTTTAACCTTTCTGAATAAATAACAAATCGCTTTTGTAATAATGTATTTATAAAAAACGTCATTTATACGTATAACAAAACCCATTTTGTTAATTGATAAAAACATATAATTAACTTATTGTTTAACAAGTTTAATTAACTCTAAAATAAAAACCTATTATGTGCTCTATCAGTAAATAAAGGTGTCCTATATCAACAATTAATAATAATTAGACCATTTAAATTGGTCAGGGTTTTCAAACCAACAACGGGTTTCCGTTATTATCATGTTACTATTAAGCATATAATTATATCAAGTGATGAAAACGCCTATTTATATTCGTTTCCATTCTTGCAACATTTTTGCAATTTTTCGGCATCATCAAAAGTAGCCACATATAGCGCCTATTGGTAGTAGCGTTAAATATAAGGTAGTATTTTTCGATGAATTCGAATATGTAGTTGAGATAAACTCATTCTAACAATCTAACTCTGCAAGTGATACTAGTTATCATTAAGTTAGAATAATCAATAGAAACATTAACATAAACCAAAAAACATATATAGATAAATGTACCGACATGCCTAATAGTTTAACGAAACTGGATGTTCCGTATAACACGTAATATTCATCCCACCAAAAACATTTTCATGTAAAATGTTGCCAAGACGAGCCCATATGACTCGCACTGTCAAAAAGTTATCAGATCTCATGTAGAGCCAAGCTTCTAACACTACACGCCCTAACTCTACAAGGCCTAACTTCACAAACTCTACACCTTAGTCAAAATATGTGGCTTGGCCATTTCGCTACATTCACATCGGCGTAAGGTGAAAAATTAATTCACTGTTCATTACTTTTGTGTTATACAATAGTTCTTGTAGTAACGAACGGCCAAGCCACATATTTTGACTAAGGTGTAGAGTTTGTGAAGTTAGGCCTTGTAGAGTTAGGGCGTGTAGTGTTAGAAGCTTGGCTCTACATGAGATCTGATAACTTTTTGACAGTGCGAGTCATATGGGCTCGTCTTGGCAACATTTTACATGAAAATGTTTTTGGTGGGATTTCATTTCTTTTTGTAAGTTGTTTGTAACAAATTTTTTTTTTTTTCTTCTTTTTTTGGGATGTATTTCTTGCACATCAGAGACGCCTTTTTTTATAGCCCACTCTCTTGTCAAGGACAATTTTTTTTTATTTTTAGCTACTGTGTGGACGTAAGAGGCAGGAGACGTTCGCAACACTTCTATTCATTCATATTTATATGATCTGATCTGAAGTATATGTCTCAATATATGTCGATTACATTTTTAATTTTTTTTTTTTAACAAGGAGTACCTATACATATATTATATATCTAGGGGAACCAAGTTTTAGATTATTAGATTAGACCTCTAGCGTCATCAAAATTTAATTTAAAATTACAGGTCTCATACAAACTCCCATCCCCTAGTTTAAGGGGTTGGGGGATGAAAGTTACAAGTTTTATAATTTTTTTGTTGTTTGTGTGCTAATACTAGCTTACATACAAAATTTCAGCTTTCTAGGACATTAGGAAATACCTTAAGAATTTTGATGATCATCAGTGAGTCAGTGACGAAATTAGCGTTTTTTAGATATAAATAAAATCTGAAGTATAAAAGCTAATGTAATTAAAACTTAATATGTTCAATAAGTCCGCTATTGACAATATATCCCGAAAATTTTGTTGATCTAGCATAATCTAAACCCAAGTTATGAGGGTTCAAAAAAACGTCGAAGCGCTTCGAGAAAAGGTAGGTAGTGCCCGTGCGCTTCGCTTTCGCTTGGCTCGTCTTGGCGGGGGCACTACCGTGCCCCCAGATATAAATTTATAAAGAATAGAAAAAATTCGATCGAGTCCCGCCTCGTGATCGAATTTTTTCTATTCTTTATAAATTTATTTATAAAGCATTTGAGTGGCTTAAAACCAAAAATATCAAATTCAACGTAATATTCAATTTATAGATGCAGACGATATTAAGAAGGAAGTTGAGGTCTGCAACCCAGCGACTTGTATGCAACTTTGTCAGAGGATGGGATACAACAGTGGAGAGTGTATTGACGACAGATGTCAATGCGATAAACTTCTTGCTGATTCTGGTATGTTTAAGAAAGATATTGGTAACGAGGAGTTTTGTTCAAGTAGTAGGTTTTACCATAATTGTTGAGAAATAATAAAAAAAATAAGATTATAAATGTGAAAAAAACCCGACTGTTCATTTATGTAGCCTAGGTAACTACCACAATTCCGATGATTGCATATAAAATTACAAATCCGTTAGAATATTTGCTTAAATGTTCAAAATCTAAAAAAAATCATCATACCAAAAAAAAATAAAATTACATATTAAATTCAAAAAAATAAATAGACAACATAGCAATAATGAATTAAATCGTAAAAATCCCCTGCACTAACCGTGCCCCTCTCAAGGGAGCAGTATTTGTTAGTGTTGATTATAGTGTTGATTACATTCATTGCAATTACGCGTAATTGTTCATTTATATCGTTAAAGATAAATGCATTATGGTTATGCGTTTTTGTTATTACTAAGAACTTTATTTTACTGAGGATTGATAATCATTTTGGGTCTTTAAATTTTTTTATACGTAGAAAAAAAACATTGTCATAATATTTAAAATATCTACGTTTTAAATAATATTATGACAATGTATTTTTAGGCATTTCTTACATCTCCTAGTTTCCGTAAGTTCAATGTTTTCTTTCAATCAAAAAAAAATTGCATGCTCGTCTTTCGAATCTCCGACTTATTGATGATAAAAGTTTAAACCACTGATCTACTATTCATCATGACCTTTTATAGAAGTTTCTATTTATTCCATAGATTCAAATGAACAAACAGCGTTACGCGGCTGCGACTATAGAGCATGTGACCAAACATGCCGGCGGCTTGGCTTCCCTGGAGGCGTTTGCGTGGGTGACAAATGCAAATGCGATAATTTCCTCAACCATGAAATTAGTAAAGGTATTCTTTACATTTAACATATATATTTTTATATTTAACTATACGCATTTTCTTATCTAGGTCAAGATAACGCGTCTAAAAATGACCACATTAATTAATACAAAACTTTTGAATTAATATTCAACTTCGAAACTCGAATTATAACTAAATGCATAATCTTTTCATTAAAGATGATAAACCTGAAGTAAATAGTGATATACATGGCTGTAACTCCCAAGAATGTGATCAACTATGTCGTCGCTTTGGATACCCGGGAGGGATGTGTGTGGAAGACAAATGCAAGTGTGGCAATGTCTTTACGGAAGCTGTTGATGGTATTTTTTTCCAAATAAAATATTATTAGTTACTGAAAATATAACAAACACGCTATAAATATTTTGATATTTTAAACGATAGATAAGCTAAAATACAGATTTATGTATCGAAAAGCTA
>CAJQZM010033294.1:43195-57861 GCA_907164665.1 Colias nastes
TTCCCTGGGGGCGTGTGTGTGAACAATAAATGCAAATGTGATAATTTTGCATTTGATAAAGGTAATTCTTTCATGATTTTCATCATACAATTCTTATAAGTAGTGTTCTAAAATCTTGCTGTCAATAATGCCGCTATCATTTCTAACCGACTTCAAAAACGAAGAGGTTCTCAATTCAACTGTCTTTTTTTAAGTTCGTTACTTCTAACTTTTAGACTCCATGAACCGATTTTAAAAATTATTTTATTAATTTGAAAGCTGCGTGCCTCTCCTATGAATTTAATTTAATTTGGTCAAATTCTGACCAACGATTTAGTTTTTTGTAAAAAATTATCTTTGCAATATTTTTAGGAAGTAGGTATGTTAATTAATAATCAATCCTTGCTAACTTTATATATTCAAACTACTTATTTTTATTTTATTTTAAGATACAGATGATAATATTGAATCTGGCCAGTTAACAACCTGTATCTACAAAGAATGTGACCAGAGATGTAGAAGGCTCGGCTTTCCGGGCGGAGCGTGTGTAGGCGATAAGTGCAAATGTGATATATTATATCAGACTGAAGCACCTGAAATAACTGGTAAGGTTTTAAAAGATATATGTTATGAACCACATTCACCATTATAAGAAAGGATCTCTTATTCAGAAGAATTGAAATAGTTAAGTTAGTTAACAGTTAAAATAGAAAAGTTGATGAGCTTGGTTCTGTACAGTCTTTTAAGGGATAATATGACAGCAGGTATAAAGAGTGGAAATTTTCTATAGACCCTGGAGGGGAAGTGGGTACTTGATATACTGGTGATTGCAAACTTTGCTGAAAAGAAACATTCCTTTATCTTAAAAAATAAATAGAATAGAATAAAGGATTTTTGAAAATTCATTTGCCATGCCCGAGAGTCAAACTTACTAAAAATTGTCATCAAAATCAAAAAAAAATGTCATCGCGAAATTAACTATTCCTTGTTATTGACATAGTCGTACTTAGTTCTCCAACCATATAAACACTATTATTTCTCCATCACGTCTAGATTCAGCTAAAATCAATAGTGAATATAGCAGCTGTAATTACCGAGAGTGCGACAGAAGATGCCGCCGTCTCAAATTTCCCGGAGGAGCTTGTGTGAATAACAGATGCAAATGCGACAATTTCCGACTAAGCGTTGATGGTAAATGTAATTCATTTACTTAAGAATCTTCAGAAAAAATTCGTATGCGAATAAAATTTCAGCTAGGGTTGCCAAGCGAGGGCAAAAATAATTAAATTTAATATTTGTTAAGATCTCAGTCCTCAGTATGTATCATTCTGTAAAGTATTTTCCAATGTAAAATACCAAACCATCAGAAACTTAAACATAATGTAATATCAATTTATTCGCAAATTAAAGTCAAAAAGCATCATTTATCTTTAGCTAGCATAATATTGTCTAGGTCTATGTATGTAATTCATTATTAACCGACTTAATTCGAAAGGCAGTTCCAGTAGATGTTTTAACAAGAAACTAAACTCTCTAGATACGACATCAAGCGCGATAGACAACACTCCTGAAGCCATGAAATGTAATTCAACTATGTGTCAAACAACATGCAAATACGAGGGGCTGACCAGTGGTTTATGTATAGAGAACGAATGCTATTGTGATATGGAAGGTAATTAGAATAACAATCTTATAATTGGAATAACATCTATAGGTCTAAGTATTAAGATAACATCGCCAGTCTTATTGCATGGTGATATCCCCAGCGCATTTTCCAACTTGGCTTCCACGGGGTTACCACGCTATGCGTAAATCGTCTAGGGGACACAGATCATGGTCTACTTTTATCTGTACTGGGCTATAATTGACCCTTATAACTTTTCAGTTTTCAATTTAGACATCACGCCCGGTTTATTATATCTCTAAGTATGTCTTAAAAAATTGAGATCCATTTTTGTTAAGTGGGTAATATGTATTGAATATTTTGTTACGACGTGCAGTTATTTATAGAATAGGAGAGGAATCTCGAAACTGCAACTAAGTCTCTATATCTAGAATTCCACAAACTTGTCCTATAATACCTGCAGAATATTATTAACATTATTCTAAATCGAACTATTAACCGACCCTTACTGTGTGGACTGTAGTTGCCGCGGCCTACTTCCTTATAATATACTAGCTTTCCGCCCGCGGCTTCGCCCGCGTTTTCAAAGAAAAACCCGTTCCCGTAGGATTTCCGGGATAAAACCTATCCTATGTCCTTTCTCGGGTATCAAAATATCTCTATACCAAATTTCATGCAAATTGGTTCAGTAGTTAAGGCGTGATTGAGTAACAGACAGACAGACAGACAGAGTTACTTTCGCATTTATAATATTAGTATGGATTTTACAATTTTTTTTATTTTAAGAATAAAAGTACATATTTTGTTACAGATGTAGAAGAAAAACCTTCCCTTCGAACTTGTGACGTAATTGCGTGTAATATCATGTGCCAGAGCCTAAATTACATCGGCGGCATGTGCCAGGGTGACGGCTGCATGTGTTATTAATTCCTTACTTTCCGACATAGATTCTAAATTTAAATCTGTTTTACGAAGACTTTTCTATCATCATGTTGAACAAATCAATCAAATGTATTATTGCTACATATCAATAAATTGTTAAAATCGTTATACCTACCTAGTTTTAATTTAATAATAGAAATAAATTGAAATATATACTTATACATATTATTATATTGGATTACGTTATTTGAATGATATTTTATACGTCCTCAATATTTCTCTGGATTACGCAAATTATACGGACAGTAACGACATCATTCCATACAAGTTCCATACCCAAAGTGAACCTTCGAAAAGGTCTCAATAAAACAGCGGACTATTTAAGAGAAAAGTATAAACTGTTCAAATAGCGATGGGACCAGATTCGCAGTTCAATATTAACAAACGTCCAGTGAAAATGACCCGGCCAAGCTGTAATTTTCTATTTACGACCCATAAAAGCATTCATTCCTGCACTTGCTATTGGAAGACCGTTTCCAACGCCTCTAAATTATATATCGCTGAGGAATTTAGTATCGTGAACGTATTTAATCTTTTTACCCTGCCTACATTTGTCTATTTTTAAAACTTTTGTTTTTGTGTGTATATAAATAGTGCTTATAGAGCTTTTACTTTATATGAGCTCTATTGTGTATGAACTCTTTTATAAAATTGAAATTAACTACAAAACTTAAGTAAGTACCTACCTACATCTTAGTAATATAAGTAACCAATATAAACTATAGTACGCAAATTTTCTTCATTTCTATATTCATCAATGTAGTATTCAAGCTAACTCTCTTTAAAACACATTACAAAATGTGTTTTAAAGAGACACACCCTTTAACTCGTTATATTCACATTGTTTCCGCTCGTTCACACACAATAATTAGGTAACCCGTATACAAACGACTTATTCAAAAAGTCGCTCGACAAACGTACGTGACTCATATTAATTTAACCAAGTTTTAATTAGAGACCCGAATTCAAACCTTCTTACAACTAACTTAATTAACTCCCAAGAACTAACAGTCGCCGGGGTAACTGCGCGTACACAAATTATAATTATCTATACCAACTCTTCACGTTAGACGAAATTAAGTAATAAGCCTACCGAACGTAGTATTCATAGAAATTGCCCATTAAACTTAAGCGAAGTGTATATAGTTTGAGTAGTTTCGATGCTCGCTAGAGGATCTGATTTCAAAGCGGTTATATTGCGATAGTATTTCATGCTTAACAATGAAAAGTTTCACGCAGACAATTTACCTAACCTACCAACCTAGCTTTTGGGTAAATCGTTCCTAACAAAACAAAAAATAAAAAATTATAAAAAGGACTTATAAATTATTAATGCATAAGCAGAGGACAATATAATTATGTACTTATCAATGGTCAATAAATTACTTTTGACAAGTCACTAACTTAATTAATTCAAGAATTAATTGAATGGAAATCGTTTATTGAGTTTTGGCAGTTTGACACTTGAAAATCCGCTATGAACGTTCTTAATTTAATTTAACGTCACCGCACAGATAAAACCAAATTGTAATCGTTGAAAAAAATTATTACCAAAAATTATCTCATTATAGAAAAATGTCTAAATTTAACATTTGAATGTAAAACGTAACTATAATATTTATAGTAATTAAATTTTTAAACTCAGATACAGATGTATAACAAACATAATTATACAAATATTTAACAATAAACTATTCCAGGATAGTCTGCTAGTTTTCTTTTTTTCAAAATCGTGTCACATTTTTAAACGATTGTCGAATTCTGAAAACCTACCTCTCTACCTCGATAGAATAGTAAATAGGATAAAGATTTTTATATCCCCATGAGCATGCTTGAGAATATTTTTCAGCTCAATGAACTAGAAAATGTGACGTCATCCTTGTAAGTATAAAAAGAGGATTTATTAGTGCAATTTCTAAATTGATACATTTAAACGATTCGTCAGACGCAGCAACGGCAAAACGTAAATGAATTTATTAAAGAAATGCTAATTCAAAATCAACTAATTGTTACATAAACATAATGGGAATAAATGGAGAATAAACCATTCCGAACAATTTTTTCTTATTTTTCAGAAATTACAAATAGGTAGAAAAAAATTGATACCTATTAATTTCCTTGCCTTTGTTATTTTCTAAAAACGTATCAAGGTTATGGCATATTCGGCATCTCGTTTCCATTTCATTAGATATAATTTTTCTTGAGCTAAAATTTCAACAATTCAACTAGAATTAAGGCCTAATTTCAATTCTATTGTGCACGATTAATATTTGGGACTGAAACTCCCAAATGGGTTGAACGCTTGAGTTAAATTAAATCGGGGATCGACCTGGGACTTCAAATTAGGTATAATGTTTTTGGCAAAGTCGTATTATACTTGCTTTTTAACTTTAAATGTTATGTAATGTTAAAGCTCTTATTATAGTTTGCCTAAATCTTTTCCATCAAGTATCATAGCACACGCGGCTTAAAACTTTTAAACAGATGTAATGAGACAATTTTTAAACAAGCTCCATTCGTCTATACAACAAGCTATATTCGCGATTGCTTCTTGATTAATTTCGCTCTGCACCTAAAGTTATCAACATAAATCCTAGACATGTTTTAATGTCGTCCGGTGACGCAATAAACGTGGGAAGTAATTAATTTGGGGAACGCGGCGACGCGGCGCGCCGTGAGATGAGTATCAAACCAAAATGTAGGGAGACATTTTATACATCTCACTGACCAGGGACGTCATAAGGGTGCCTAAATTTAAGCGCTAACAACGCTATTAATGAGACTACGCTTTTCTGTTTTGCGGATAGCTACATGGCAGATATGACAATTGATTTAAATAACTAGTGCGATAGTGAAATGCGATCACTACCTATTTAAAAGAGGAATCTAAAATATTATGTTAACCAAAGAAACATATGATATTTAGGAACTCTTGGTTCGAATTGAAAAAAATATTTTTAGTTGCATACCTAGTCCATAAATGGAAGGCGAAAGGAAGGCTTTAAAACATCCAGCTACAGAGGAGGCTAACAGGAGCGGAGCAACAATGAAAAAATACTTACTTAACAATGACATGTCAATAACATAACATTTTTAGACGACGCGTTATGACAAACTTAACTGTTATTCAGGTCTGCTAATTACTATTGTACGAGATAAGTAGTACTTGTTGCTGGCATCCCCGAAGAGTTAAATCATTTACCCGAAGTTACTCTCTTGAGGAAACCTTCAAAGATAGGCATTACAAAGCTATGTTCCATAGATCATAGGAGTCGAGTTTACATCGTCTCGACTGTAATCCCCGGGGTGGTCAAACCTCGATACCAACTGCCGTATAACCACATTTCACCGAGTTTTGGTACCCAAATAAACCGTATTTACCGCTGTGAATTTACTTGCCTCAGTTTAGTATGTGTCTTTTTAATCATTCTCGTAGAGCCTGTGGAAACCTAACTTTTGGCGGCAAAGACTCAAAATATTATCACCATTATTATCATGTGATATGTGTCATATTTTCAAAATACTGTCCGCGCTTAGCAGACTGTTGTTTTCACAAGGTTTCACACAAAAATTCGACTAATATGTTTCTTTAGGTTTGTGTACTTTATTTCAACTTTTGATATGGTTATTGAAAATATTGACAATGGTCAATATTTTCAATATCTTCTTCACATTTTTATTTTTTTTTTAATTTGAGTTGAATCCAGATAAAGGCCTTTTTATGTCAATCTTCAAGAATTAATAGTCAAAAATAGAGCCGACAGGAAATTGTGTAGTCTATATCGAACTATAAAACTTTTCGTGAAAAGCCTTTAGAACCTAGCTCTCAGTGACGTTGTACGCTAGAAAATTTTCAAGCATTTTACTGGCAAGATACTGTCCATAGTATAATTCTTAAAAATTCAATCATGTAGCTACCAACATATAAACTTATCAAGTTATTCAATTCAAAGATAAACTATAATCATGTAAATTTTCAGAGTCTCATTCAACCTCCATTCATCTTCTGTATTATTTTTTCAGAATTTCCTTGAACAAATACCTCTTAACGTCACAATAAACAGATAACACATGAGTGTATATACAAGGTATATACCGAAGAATAATATCACTTCGTTAATAGACTAGAAGGCATACGTAGCAAGCTATGCCGAATATTTCGTATCAGTCGAACGATCGCAAATGGGTCCGCAATATCGGAATACCGACGCCACGGCATTTGCTCGCTAGTTCCGTGTTAATATCGACCTTAATTACAAAAGGTTTCTACCTGAAAACGTGACTATCTCTTAATAGAGAATACAAACCTTTTCTGAAGAACTTTGCTTCGCTATACTCCTACTGTTATGTATTGTTCGTGTGCGTAGTAATGATAAACTGGATAGGAATTGTTTTGTTACTACTCTATTACAGTTTAATTTGAAGTATGGAATGTATTTATGATCGAAAATTTATTAGAGACACGGGAAAGTATAACCAAATTCCGCTCAACATTTATTTATAGATGGACGTTGTTTTATTTTAAATTGTTTACAAAATACGTTCAAATTTCATTCTACGCCGTAACCATAACAAGGAATATGAGAAAAATTTGTAGAGCTCGAGCGTGACAATGATTAATATTAAAAACATTCCTTATCCTGTTTTAACGGTGATTCATCATAAACAAACGATTTAACATCGTTCAAATGATCGTAATTACGTTCCATCTTATTTATCTTAATCCTCTTAAGCGCTAACAACCCTTCCGACTGGATCGCTTTAAACAAATCCTTTCTATCAATCAGTATCCTGCAACAATTAAACGCAATGCCCGACAAATATTTAGGCTCAATTTGTAACAATCCCTTGCTTAATTGATTACTCATTGTTGATCCTGTTAGTTTTAACCTCGTAAATAATTGTTCTTCAATAGACGTTGTTTATTTTAACAAGGGAGTTGGTTCTTGATAATATTGTGTACAATCAATTTTTACTAGTTTACTTTCCTGAAGTGAGGTCTTAAATTCACACTAGTAATATCTTTTTTATACCTACTTATTGTCAAAATTAATAGCAAAATTTTCAATGTTTTCATTTCTAACTACCTAGTATATAACTACCTAGGTATTTACCGATAGTACTTAGGTGGTACATATAGAAAAATTAGTTAATATAACCCTTACAAAAATGATACACAACCGACATGGTAAAATATGTAACTAACCCAACAGACGGCAATAAAAAAAATATAAAAAATTAAAAACATAATCTGTTCACTGGATTGAGGTCAACCGTTGTTTGTATCGCATCAATAAAACTGAGGTAATACCCAAGTCGTTCATTACAACCGCCTCTCAGCCGTGTCACTTTTAATTACTTCCAAACAGAATATTTAACTTGTCTGAAAGCCGAATTTTCAGCCCACGTGAAGTGGATGAGGAAGTCACTTTTCACACCTCATAATGTTGTGGCGTTGCCACTTATATTATCTTTATTTTATCATCTGTGGCGTTCCGAAGCGGAGCGCGCTTGGCCGAATTTCGAATGGGATTCGACCGTTATTTTAGACTAGCTAGTTGATACGCGATAGGCACTACGCAGTTAATACGTAGCCATTATTCCTTGTCTCATTACTTGCTCGGTGGCTCGGTACTCTGTTAACTAAACTCATTGAAACATCTGTATAGATTTAAATAATATTGTAACTGAAAGGTATATTAAAGGATTAACACAATCTACCACTTTCATTTACGTGGGTAACAAAACCCCATATTGGTGACTCCGACGTGATCGTCGAAAGCAATCTATACGTTTCACCATCAGTCACCTAGTGCATTCTTCACGGCCAGTTTTCCGGTTGAGCACTAATGAGCTCCCGAGAGGTGGTCTACAGAATCTGTTGCTACGCAATTGCAACTTGGAATGCCTGCCTGCTTCAGCTCTGCCTGCACATCTTCACGTCGCTAACTGTCGACCTGCTGTCGACACATTGCTGCGCATATTTGAGAGTGCCTGCTTGCTGCCTGCCTGGTGCCACTGCTTGTGCCTGGGTCCAGGCCCCTGCCTACGTGGTGCACGTCTCAGTTGTGTTCAGTGTTGTGTTATTGTGTAGTGCTTAGCATGAGTGAGAGACAACTTATATCAGACTAATAACATGAAGCTTAAGGGTTTGGACTTTTAATTCTATTAATACTTACTAATTATAACTTTAAAATAACAATTTCAATATAACATCTGTCATTATTAACTACTAATTGCATAGGTATTTAACATTGAATAATTAGTAATTGTGCATTAAACTAACATTGCATATTCTTTCTTATTTGTTGATCATTTGTTTTGATACATAATAATATGTTAAAACTTACCTTTGTTAGATTTAGTTAACATGCTTGTATACTAACTGTTATTATGTCATAATTTCTTGTTATAATTTTAAAACTTACATTATATTGTGTGCATTATTTGTTTTAAAAATTCTACAAATATATGTGTTGTTGTATTGTTCTTATGTGGCATGAGTAATGTTTTAACTTTGTGTTTAGTGTAAAATTTTATATACAAGTTGTAGCTAATTTAAGTATAGAAAAAACTTATTTTTAATTTTATTTGATGTTTGTGCATATGAATGTTAGTTTTTAATATTGTTTAGGTTTTTATACAAGCACTACATTAAGATAGTATTTTGATATTTATAAATAATTGATTATATTTACACCCGTCCTTCAACGGTTTCAATTTTTAAGTATTTCCTAATTTCACTCTGTCTATCTGGCTGTTACCATGGCTGATGAGAAAGCTCAAATTGAGCAGCTTAAAGCTGATAATGCTGCTTTGCAGTTACAGCTTGCTCAGAGCACTCAAACTTCTCAAATTTATAAAGTTTCCGCCAAAATACCACCATTTTGGCCTCATAAGCCTGCGGTTTGGTTTGCCACAGTGGAAGCACAATTTGAAATAGCTGGCATAGTGACGGACAGCACAAAATATAGTTACCTTGTAGGTCACCTTGACCAAAGGTATGCACAAGAAGTGGAAGACATTATTACCAGGCCTCCGCCAGCCGGCCAACGTTACGAAATTTTAAAAAGAGAGCTTGTTAGAAGACTGTCTATGTCGGAGGAAGAGAGAGTGAGGCAGCTCATATCAGATGAGGAGCTGGGTGACCGTCGTCCCTCCCAATTCCTCCGGCATCTGCAATCACTAGCTGGTACTGCGCTCACAGACGAGGGCATTGTGCGCCAATTGTGGATGCGTCGCTTACCTCAACAGGTACAAGCTATTCTAGCATCGCAACAAGAACTTGCTCTGGATAAATTGGCAGAGTTAGCTGACAAGGTAGCAGATGTCATTAGCCCGAAACAGGTTTTCACATCTTCTGCTCCAACTCATTCTGAACCTTCAGATTTGGATAAATTGACACAGCGGGTAGAGGAGCTGTCGAGACAGGTTTGTGCTTTATTATCCTCTCGCCCCACTACACGTTCTCGATCTTCATCTTCTAGACGGTCACATAGCTCCACACCTTCTCAAGAGAGAGTTTGTTGGTATCACAAGAAATTTAAGAACAAGGCTAACAAGTGCATCAAGCCTTGCAACTGGAAGCCGGAAAACTAGAAAAACAATCAGTAGAGGCGGCATCTGATTGTTTCTCTCCCGGCCGCCGCTTATTTGTCACCGACCCAAATTCTAAGAATAAATTTCTTATTGATACGGGTTCGGATCTATGTTGTTTCCCTCGACGCCTATTAAAGGGTCCACTCTCTTCAGCAGACTATGAACTCAGCGCAGCGAACGGGAGCAACATCAAGACATACGGTAATATTCCCCTCCATCTCAATTTAGGGTTACGCCGGGATTTTCGCTGGAATTTCGTCATCGCCGACGTCAGCACGCCCATCATTGGCTCCGACTTTTTAAGTTATTACAACTTGCTGCCGGACTGCAGACGCAAGCGATTGATTGACGGAAACACCAGCCTATCTGTATGTGCTTCCATCGCACAATCTCAGCAGGACAGCGTGAAAGCTGTGTCTTCTGCACACTCGCCGTTCGCTGAAGTCCTTGCTGAGTTTCCTGATACAACCCGTCCACCAGGGTTGCCCAGGGTCGTGAAACACGATACGGTCCACTACATAAAGACCACAGAAGGACCACCCGTGTCGTGCCGCCCTCGTCGTTTGGCTCCTCATAAACTGGCTGCTGCAAAGCGAGAGTTCGAGGATATGGTGCAATGCGGTACGGCTCGTCCCTCTAAAAGTTCATGGGCATCTCCTCTGCACATGACAACGAAGAAAGATAACACCTGGCGTCCATGTGGCGATTACCGCGCCCTGAATGCCAGAACTATTCCGGATAGATATCCTGTGCGGCACATTAATGACTTTGCCAACAGTCTTGCTGGAGCTAAGGTTTTCAGCACGGTCGACCTTGTGCGCGCCTATCATCAAATACCAGTATTTGAAGGTGATATTTCGAAGACGGCAATCGTTACGCCGTTTGGCCTCTTCGAATTCCCATTCATGACATTTGGTCTGCGCAACGCGGGACAAACCTTCCAACGTTTTATCGATGAGGTCACACGAGGTCTCGATTTCGTTTTCCCGTACATCGACGACGTGCTGGTGTTCTCACTTAATGAAGAACAGCATAAGGAACATCTTCGCATTCTTTTCCGACGTTTTCAGGAATATGGAGTTGTAATAAACCCCTCTAAATGCGTGTTTGGTGTTGGCGAGGTCGTTTTTCTGGGATATCTCATCAATGCCGAAGGCACACGTCCGCCACAGGATCGCATTCAAAACCTGCTGAATTTCCCGCCGCCAGAAACCGTGCAAGGGATGCGGCGGTTTCTTGGAATGATAAACTTCTATCGCCGTTTCATTCCACAAGCTGCACGGTTTCAGGCCCCATTAATAACGGCGATAGTGGATACTAACGGTAAAGGCGCAAAGCCTTTCCCTTGGTCTCCTCAGCTGTTGGGACAATTCGAGGCATGCAAAAGAAGTTTATGCGATGCCACGCTTCTTCAGCACCCCATCGCTGGTGCGGCACTTGGGCTTTTCACCGATGCCTCTAGCGTGCATATCGGCGCCTGTTTGCACCAACAAGACAAAGGCGAGTGGGTTCCTCTAGCTTTCTTTAGCAAGAAACTCACTCCGCCACAGTCGCAATGGCCTGCTTACTACAGAGAACTCTTAGCGGTGTACGAAAGCGTACAACACTTCCGCCATATTTTAGAAGTTCAGCACTGTACTATTTTTACAGATCATAAGCCCTTGTTGTACGCGTTCGTACAGCGCCGGGAGAAGCTTCCTCCTTCGCAACTGAACCAGCTGACTTTCATTAGTCAATTCACAACAGATATTAAACACGTTAAGGGTGAGGACAACGTCGTGGCCGATGCTATGTCGCGGATCGATGCCATATCCCTAGATCAGGAGTATCAACGCCTGGTACAATCACAAAAATGTGATTCTGAGTTGGCAGACCTTCTTCAGTCTGGTTCTTCCAACCTTAAACTGCAAGAAGTCTCTGTCCCAGGCACTGATATGGCATTGGTTTGCGACATTTCCACGGGAAAAGCTCGTCCTTACGTGCCCCCTGACTTACGACGTCTAATTTTCGTCAAACTTCACAATTTAAGCCATCCCAGTGGTAGAGCCACTGTCAGACTCATCACCGAGCGGTACGTCTGGCCTTCGGTTAACAAAGATTGCAAGGAGTGGGCACGCACTTGCGAGGCATGTCAGCGTGCCAAAGTGTCGCGCCACAACTCTCCTCCTCTTGGAGATTTTAATCTTCCACCTGGTCGGTTTCGCCACGTCCATATCGACATTATTGGGCCCTTAACAACATGTGACGGGTATCGATATTGTTTAACGGCAATTGATAGAGTCACCAGGTGGCCAGAGGTCTGGCCAATGCGCACTATAACTGCGGATGAGGTTGTAGAGACCTTCACAAGAGAATGGGTGTCGCGTTTCGGTGTCCCTTCCATCATCACGACGGATCAAGGAACGCAATTTGAGTCCGATCTTTTTCGTCGACTGATGCAGCGATTTGCCACAGAACGCATTAGAACAACAGCTTACCATCCTTGCGCTAACGGCATGATTGAGCGAGTTCACCGGCAACTTAAGGCCTCTCTTATGTGCCACAGTGACACATGGGTCCGCTCTCTACCGTTAGTTCTTTTAGGCATGCGTGCCGCGTTTAAGGAAGATATAGGAGCCACTGCAGCCGAAATGCTGTATGGCGAACCTCTGCGTCTTCCTGGCGAGCTCCTTATGCCAGCTGCTGATACTGACACCATATTTGATGCTGCTGATTTTGTTTCGCAATTAAAACAAAAAAATGGCCAATTTACGTCCAATCGCAGCATCTCGTCACTCGCAAACTCCTAGTTTCGTTTTCAAAGACATGAAAACAACTTCACATGTCTTTCTACGAGATGACAGCGTAAGACGCCCTTTGCAACCGCCTTACTCCGGTCCATTCCAGGTAGTTGATCGAGCCAGTGATGGCAAGACGATTACTCTGGAAATAAAGGGCAAACGCACAACCGTCAGCATCAACCGCGTGAAACCGGCATACATAGAATCTGCTCCACTGGAGCAACCTGCCGAGATACCTACAGCAAGAAATTCTTCTCAATCACCTCCGCAACTTCCCGCGCCCATTCCATCTTCCCAACCTTATGTCACACGGTCAGGTAGACGAGTGAAATTTAAGCATCCGTAAAAATTAGTTAATTGATTTGTTTTATTGCTTAATTATTATTATTTTAATTACTTATTTTTTTTTTCTCACCGTAGCCTATTTCTCTCCGTAGGGGGGTGGTGTGGCGTTGCCACTTATATTATCTTTATTTTATCATCTGTGGCGTTCCGAAGCGGAGCGCGCTTGGCCGAATTTCGAATGGGATTCGACCGTTATTTTAGACTAGCTAGTTGATACGCGATAGGCACTACGCAGTTAATACGTAGCCATTATTCCTTGTCTCATTACTTGCTCGGTGGCTCGGTACTCTGTTAACTAAACTCATTGAAACATCTGTATAGATTTAAATAATATTGTAACTGAAAGGTATATTAAAGGATTAACACAATCTACCACTTTCATTTACGTGGGTAACAAAACCCCATATTGGTGACTCCGACGTGATCAACTCCTTCTGTCCATCCATGATGTCCATGCTCACCAATCCCTTCCCCGCCTACGATCACCGCCCGCCAGCCAGCGCACTCGGCTTCAAATGGAGTCCTGTCCACTAGCATGTGCGATCGCGCATGCCTGGTCAGCTCCACAGCCATCCTCACTGCACACTCCGACTCACTGGAGTATTACACGCAGCATCACCGCACTCAGTTCCGACTCACCGTGAACTAGCGGCTTCCTGTTCCGACTCACTGGAACACACCTGGCACTGGCACGGCAACTCGTACTACGACCTCCGGTCTCGGAGGGGAGTGCTGTAGCGACACCTCGCTCTGAATCGCGCAAGCGAAATGTTTTCGCTACAGAGCTATATATACAACTTTCCGACATCATCCATTGGGGCCTTCACGGCCGGCCAGTCGAGTAGACTGGTCGAGGATCCTCCCTTTTTCGATGGAGGAATTCCACCTTCCTTCCTCCACAATGTCAAATGTCAATTTGCCATTGAGAGTTAATATTTATTGAATGTGCACTTATCTTGTACTAGGTAGTAGTGAAAGATGTGTATTTTTAAGAGAAAAGCGTTAACTAATTACAATGACCCTCGAAACCTCATAAACTTCAGCACAGTCTAATAATTATCTATATTGTATACAGTGGACAGTAACTAACTTCGCTGCTGCTGACTTTGACAAACAATATCTTATAGTTAGTATTTAAAAATACTATCATGCATACTTACCTAAAAAAAATTAATGATAAAATAAATGTATTATTGTAACATTTTTATGTATTTTACTTTTACACACACAATAGAAAATTTGTTCCTTTAATTAGAAAATAACACCTCAACAAGAATGGTATTTCGAAGAATATCCTCGCTTAGTCTTTAATTAAAATAAACAAAAACGAACGACATAGAAGTTTATTTATATGTACTTTAATGAGCCAACCCACGTCGGAACGTAGAAATAACAGT
>CAJQZM010033295.1:1009-12141 GCA_907164665.1 Colias nastes
TCGAATTTTACAAAATCAATTGTAAAATTCAAATATAGATATTACGTTGATAAAAGATTAAATAAGTTCAAATATTAATTAATTATGAATTGAATTTCGAATTTTACGAATTAATTCATTTTATAAGTAATTTAAATATATTAAGTAAAGATTATATTTTTTTTTATAACGAAGTTAATAAATTTAATTAAATTTAATATATTTTATATAGGTAATACAGATATCTAAAATGTCAGATTTGGATAAAACTTTTTAAGCACTTAAACTTTTGCCAGAATTTGATGGTAATGTTAAATAAATTACACAAATTTTATGGCAAAGAGCAAATCATTCAAGTTAATTATAGAGAATATATAGAAAAATAGTTATAGTTTTACGTTCCCGGTTGTCCTTCCTACTACCTTTGAATTATTTAAATTATCCATAGTTCCTAATAAAGATAGTAAAGTCCTAATTCCACCCTATCCCTTTGTGGCAATTCACGATGAGGATTTTATGTACATGGAGGCAGAATGCCCGAAGTCTGGCCTAGAGTATATATGTGAGGACAAGCTGAACCATCATCGATCCAAAAATGAGTGCGTACATCAAAGCCTATTACTACGAGTGTTCAAGATAATCAAAAAGAAGAAATAGAACACCAATCGGCGGAGTGTGAAATTTCAGCGATATTAACGAGCCTTGCCCGCCCATAGTCGCTGAACTTCAGGAGGGAGGTGTTATGTACCTACATATAACACGCCTTAATTATTAGAGGATGCATTCGGCCACCCAAGAAGAACTTGTACCTGGTAGCGATTGCGACATCGCGCACACCTGCGATTCCAGAGAGTGTTGCGGCAATCACCACCACCGCGACGCTGCAGCTGCCCCGCCGAGGACGACGAACACTCTTGGTTCCAACATTGAACCGGAGGGACCTAGTTTAAGTTAGGAATAATTTAAAATGTAATTTTTTTTTACAATAAATTATTAATAAGTAAATTCCGGTTTTTTTTGCGCCTTCGCGGGTCGGTCGATATAATTGCAGTCATAATATTTTGTTTATTACTAAACAAAAAATTATATACCTACCTATGAGTTTCTAGATAGAGAATCTAGAAACACTGTTAAAACTAAATCAAGCCATTATGGTCTGTTTAAATATGAGAAATTATCAATACAAAATCTGCAGATTAGCATTTATAGTTTGTTACACATCACTTCCTTAATTACAATATGTTCGAGAATGATAAAACTATCAAAATTTACACTGTATTCGTAAACGTAATCTTTAATCCACAAATTATGGATGGGCTCGATATGGAAAGACCCGTGTTAAGTAATAGATCAAAAGTAAACACACTCTAATGCACTCTAAACATAGAATCCGCCTTCTTGCAAAATTAGGTTATAGAGCACTAAAATACCTGGTTTTAAAAGTAGCCTTATTTTGAATATCAAATACAATCTCAATAGCCTTAATGACATTGAAAATCAGAGGGAATATTTTATGAATTCGGAATTATTCGACCGGCTATTTGTCTGCAAAGTTTCTGTGTAAGTTGAAATCTCGATTTCGATATCACAATTATAAGATAAGATCTTTCTTAAAAATTTCAAGGACTTTGAACAATGGCGCGGAATTTGAATCTGTGACTTTATTAAAGACAAATTTAAATTTTATCATGATATTACGAGATTATAAACAAATAAAAATAAAACAATTGAAAATTAAATGTTATCATAGTAATATGTGTATTTTGCTTATTACTGAAATATTTCAAAAAAAAAAAACATCTAAGTATGGAATATGTTTCATTACTCTATTTAATTTAAAATACATCTAAACCTGTGTAAAGCCTAGCTACTAGTTCTTATTCTGTGGTTAAGTGAATTTATATCGAGCCATAATTTTATAATTATACTTATTGATTATTATTTTAACTTTCACACTTCACACAGAAAACATTTCTATTTTTCTATTTCTAAAATTATTTACCTCATACAAAAATAAATTATTGCAATCGTAAAACATTAATCGCTATCGCCATCAACCTGTATGTGCGATAGTGCGAGAGATCCAGTCGACAACTGGGCTGACAGCTGAACCGACACCAGACGCGGCCAGAGCTAAGGAATGCTTATCAATCATTTCCATATCAAGAGATGATTCACAGCCGACCTTGTTCCAAGAGTTAACTCCAACTATCCCAGATGTATGTATCACGGGTCCACCGGAATCGCCTCCACAGATCATCGCTAGAGAGCCACATGCTGGAGTAACACAAATAGAACTGAAAGAGGCATCAGATTTTTTTTCAATACAGCTACTAACCATACCCTTGAACACTTGCAGCGGTTTATTAATGAAAAATGTCAAAGCCACTTTTGAAGAATCGTTAGTCGTTCCGAAGCCAGCTACGTACACCTCTTGACCGATCAGACTTAAGTAATCGACGGCGCTGAGAACGGCATATGTCTTTATTTTAATCCGTTTAGTGCGTAAGAGACAAATATCATTCTTCAAAATTGCACCTTCTTCAAAGTCATAGTTAGGATGTGCAATAGCCTGGAGTACTTCAGAGATATTTCCTTGTACTGTTGGTAAATGAGAGCCGTAGTGAATAGTTTTTTGGGTTAAAAGAGGTGGCTTCTCCATGCAATGTGCAGCAGATATTGCCCATGTAGGCGAAAGGATGCTGCATGTGCAACAATGTTCGAATATCACTTTCTTGCCATATTGTTTAAGGCTACCCCAACTTGCGACATATGGAAACTCTCCCGGAACGACGTCCCGACCTTGGAATATTCGCCGTCCTGCTTCACACTCCCCGTTTAGACCTATCAAAGGGAATAATAAACAATAGAACATTTTAACTGGTAGTTTTTATCAGGAAGAAATAAAAGTTTTGCGATACACTAAATTGCTTCACATTTACTGCATCGATAAGCAAACGTTATAAAAAATCTTATTATTCAAAATTCATCGAGTGCGTATTGCGTCACTTGTTAGTTGTTACAATAATTTTGAAGTCGAGATAAAGTGTGATTGTATTTTCATCGATCATAATTAATATACTATAGAACGATACGAAAACGATTATAATATTATCTTGCGTCCATTGCACCAGAGAAAAAACTTTCGATTCCAACTACTGGAAAATATTGTTTGACAAGCATAGTCTTTCCAATAATAATAGTTTCACCTAGGTAATCTGTTGCAACACATTTTATTATACGAACAACATGAATTTACATAAAGTTTTTATTTCTTATTCATAAATATTCCAAGTATTAAGACACGTGCGAGAATGATTTATTATTTTTTAAACCTGCCTATTCGTAGTTTTGAGCGCGGAGTGTGAAGCGGGGCGGCGCATATTTCAAGGTCGATACGTTCTTCTTGGAGAGTTTCCATACGTAGCTAATTGGGGACTTTTGAAACTACACGGCAATAGAGAAATATTTAAACCTCTTTGTACGTGCAGCATTATTTCGGCCACTTGGGCGATATCTGCTGCTCATTGCAGGCAAAACGAATCCCTGCTTTCATATTATTTTCTTAATTATGGGTCACACATATCGGCCGTTCGGGGAAAATTTTCTAAGGTGCTTGATGTATTCATTCATCCTGCATACGAATTTGACAACAGTATACTTTACGCACCATCGATATTTGCCTTCTTCGCACACAACGTATACAGATATCTGAATATGCTGTTATCAGTGCTCTCGATTATAAGACGCTGATCGGACAAGAGATGTACGTAGCTGGTCACGGGAGGATGAACGTGTCTTCGACTTATTCTTTAAAAAAACCATTACAGGTGTTCAAAGGCATGATTAATGTATGTTTGGAGACAGAAAGGCCAATTGGATCCTATTTGATATGTGTTTCATCACAGTGTGGCTCCCTGGCGATGATATGTGGAGGCGATTCCGGTGGACCAATAATACATACTTCTGGCATTTTGGGTGTTAATTCTGCGAGCTTAATAGATTGCAAATACCATTTTTATAATAAGGAAATTAATAAACACACTGGCTCTGGCATCGTCTGCTCTCATATCGCCTGTAAGTCCCGTTCTTGACTGGATCTCTCGAACAATAAACAACTAAATTAAAATTAAAAAATAAATTTCTTATCAGACTGTTGGTTACTCGTTGCGTTATACTATATATTTAATAGATTTCACGTTATAGTTGACATTAAGTTTTTATCACTATCGAATCGTCTAAAAACAAGAAATAAATTTAGTATCAATTTAGCTGGAGTTGTTTTGGCATGTTAATTCCAAACACAGAATTGTTTTTAATAAGGTACCATAAGCTTACCCCCTCCACTTAATGGGCAATATGACCTTACCAGAGGGACCTCGCTTCGACTACGGTAACGATTATAGCCAGCTTCGAACGTCCGTTTCGGCTATATTCGCAAGTCTTATAGCCGGCTTAATTGAGAAATCGCCGTACAATCGCCGCAGCCAATGAAAATTACTTGCGCAGCAGAAACAATATACGCGATATAAATATTAAGTGCTAGCTCATAATAAATGCTATTTTTTGCGAATGATCCATTTGTATTTGATTTTATTTGAATAAAATAATTTAATATTGTGATGATATGATGTTTTTTAACTGTCTCTCGCGGTTTTGTAAAGAAAATTGACAGACGTCATACACGTGACATTCTTAATATAGCGCCATCTATTGGAATTTATTAATTTCGTAGTAATTCAAATGCGCATCTAAATGGATCGTCCCTTGGGAATGTTTAACTGCGATATAAAGTAGCCTCAATCACTATCGTATGTGTGTGAAGTAAAAAATAAAATTTTTGTACACACTGAATTGTTTTACATTTCCTGTATCGATAAGTAAACGTAATCATGTTTAAAATAAAGAGTAAAATGCTCTGAATATAAATACAAACGATAAATAGTGCATCAGCGAGACAAGGAAATAAAGTGGATTGAGGAATAAATCCCAGGACACCGGGTGTAAATCCATCGATAGTATAACGAGCTGTTATAAAACGTTTGCTCAATAAAAGCAAATTATCTATTTATTTGACGATTCAAATTATTTAGATTGTACATGGAATTGGAGTAGATTTATGAAAAAATGCCTTTTTAGTTAAAATGTAAATTAAAATGTGCTAAAGAAAGGATGTGTCAAATGTTGTATTTATAAATAATAAGTGCGTTCAAACAAACAAACTCTTCAGCCTTATATGATCAGAGTAGATGTATATATAAAAGATAACAGGTAAGTTTATCCGATAATTGCTCGTCCTTAATTATTAGTGACAAAGACACATTTCACAAGCGTCAACAGCAAGCATGTCGTAACTTCAGTAATCGTGTTTCAATGGCCGCCATTCGCTGGATCTATTGTGGCCGGGACAAAGGTAAATAACAAGAATTATCCCCGCTTTTAGATTTTTTCCCCATTGTAAAGGAAATTTGTTCTTGCTCCACAATGCTCTATTATTAAAAGCACTCCAGATTGACTTGACTTGGAGTTTTTAGAATAGGCACGGCATCTACAAGAATAGTATCTGATGCTGGAGCTATTTAAAATTGATCTGGTTTGTTGAGCTCGCCATTATTTCCTGGTGAAGTGCTTTTACAGGATTGTGTATGCATGGGACTGTTATCTTACCATTCGTATAACAACGAGGGTATGATAATAATGATCCCTTTTTTCTGTTTTTGAAAACGATATAATATTATGATATTTTCTTTTATAAGGAGAGCGAATTAAATTAAAAGTGTTAAAATTAAGTAGAATAGAAATTAAGTAGAAAATTGTAAAATACAGAATTAACATATTAATTGAAATCGGTAAAGAGTATTTACCTAGTTATTATTTCAAATCTAGGAACACTGTACAAAAATATTAGGTATATAAACATTTTAAAAAATTTATGAGGATGATGACACAAAATTAATTTCACATTCATTATTTACATCAATTACATGTTACAGTACCTTGTTGCATACAACAAGGGGTTTATTTCTCAGAAATTTCCAATTAAAATAATTTATATTTTCAAATCAACGTAGTTTACTAAACAATCATGGAAACTGTCATCAGCGCTTCCAAATCTCCCTTTAGAATCAACCAAAATTACAGTAAATATTATTAGCATTTTCTAAAGTTTTAAAGTCCGTTTGACTTGAGGTTCCTTAATTTATCACGGTTAGAAATTCCGCGGTAATTCTATAAGGAACTCGCTAACCAACTTTACCAATTACAGCTTCGATTTATATTACTAAACGATTTCCCGCTTTTGTGTTAAGTGATTAGTGTATTATCTAAACATTTTAATATTTATACAACAAAAAACCAAACTTCAAAGAACAGTTAATTATTTTGTAAATAACTTTTGTGAAAAAATCGTGTTCACAACTTAGTTTTAAGAACGTAAGAGGGAAAGAGATGGCGCTATGTCACCGGACCATTCACTCTCCTCACAATCTATTATCTAGATTCTAGTTTATAGAATCATACTCTTGGTCAGTATTGAATTATATAATAATTAATAAAAATTAAATTTACATAATTTTCAGCTCTATTTTTTAATTATATTAAAACTTGGTCATAACTATAAATGTATGGCTTAACATTTTTATTGCAAATTGTCACTTTGTATTAACTATTTACTTGGGTGATAATTTCGTCATTGGCCTTTGCATTATATATAAAGGATACAGTATGTATTTAAAATATTAAATAGATGTAAGATTAATGAATGTGTTACAATAATAATTGTGAACGCGTCCTTGTTACGGTTTTACGAATTAAATTATACCTTTTGCCGAATATGTCAAAAGATCACCAACTTCTAACATCTAAAAAAAATATTGAATATTATACTCTGCAGATCTAGCAGGTAATGTTTTGTGCCTTTTAAAACCAGACGAAAACCTACAAACTACGAACCTACGTTCATTAAAAAAATAAGTAGCGATTAAATACAATTATTATCAATTTCGTAAACTTTAGATTGAACTACACAATTCTTGACTATAACAGTAAGACTTCGAGAAATCAAAAGAAATCGTCTCGCTCAATTTGGGAAAAAATCTCAAATTGGAATCTCGAGAGCATCAACATAATTATGGCTCAGCTAGATAAGGATATTTTGTTTGTTGCTCAAGTCGTCAGTACCTCATTAACGTTTAAAGCCAAATCGATTCAAATACGGACCAGTTTTTTATCTATAGGTACCAATAATAATAATATAAATCTGAAAAGTTTGTTTGAAAGCGTTAATCTCAGGAATTAGTAGACCTATTTCAAAAATCTTCAACCGCTCAAAGTGTGTAAGTTGTGCCTGAAAATTGTAAACTAATGATAATTTTCAGGCACAACTTACACACTTTTATAGACATCCTATTGAAATATGTTTTAATGCAACATTTTGTGTTTTTAGTAAAATAAAAAATCGTGATGAACATAAAATTCATACATAACTCATAAGACAATCAGTTCACCAAGAAGAGATTGTGTGCTTTACAAAATGTGGTTTAAAATCTAGTAAGTTTTACAACACCCTGTACTATAATTCAAGATGCGATGTAAATTGGCTATGGATAGAGCGATCTTTGTGATGACTTCGCTAACAATATTATGCTCACAGTTCAATGTACTGTAATACTGATGTCTGTTGTGATAAAATGTTTGCATTTGCAAGTTTTTTCACTTAATATTTAGATGGTTGAATCTTTACTCAAAACATGAATTTAAAAATGAGCATACGAGTGAATAGTGATATAATTTAAACGATTTAATACGATGTACATGATTCAAAATAATGTTTATTTAAGTTTAAATAGTACTTTTCCAATATATTACATTTATTTTGATAGTATTTGCAAGATATTGAAAATACAATAATAAGTGACAACCGATTCTACTCTAACAATGATTTTATTGACTGTTAATTATTCTGACTTATTTTATGCTGACTCAGAATTACTTTTTCTTGTATTTTAATAAAATACTGAAAGAATGCATTCAACAAAACCCTGTATAGCTCTCGAGGAGAACAAGTTATAAATAGTGTGGCGAGAAATGGAGACATTGATAAAGTTTATTATATTTTCCACGGAAGGAAACATAATTTAATGTCGGAAAATATATGCAAACGCATTGAAATGAATTCTAAGCATTTATCTTAGTTGTTATTTAGTACATAAACAACAGTGTGAGAAAGTTTTCGACTTGATCTTTCAAACGTAAAAGGTAAAGAAAGATTTATCTTTTCCTTTTGCCAATTAAATTATAAATATACCTCAACTTACTTTATACGGAGAACGTTTAAAGCTTTAAAGAGGCAAAAAAATATTCTGAAGAAAAAGGAAATCCAACCTACTTGTAGTATTGTAAATATGAGATTATTATATCGCAAATTTTGCTCAGATTATATTTCTAGCGTTATGAACGAGTAAAACCTTTTTTACATTATTAACAAAACACATAGAAATCGTACATGTGATATACATACATATAATCATGTGTTTCTATTCTATCTAAGAAAACTATCCTCATAACCATAATAAAACAGTAGATGGGATCGAATCCACTTTCTGAAGCATCATTCGAGTCAATAACCACCACCCCACATAACATACAAGCAATTGAAATATCATTTGTAAACGCAATAGATACAAAGTTACACATAGTATTCGCCAACCACATTCATATTTTGATAGAATCGTGACGTCACAACAAAATATATACAATCCGTCATATCCATAACATTTGACAGTATCGCTCGCTACCAAATTGCTTGCACAGATCCCAGAGTTTATAGTACACCATAAAATATTCTAGTACATCTTCAATTCAGTGGTTTCGCGATCCAGAATTTATTAGCAATGTTAGATGCACTACTCCGCAGATGTGGAAGAGTTATTGTTACAAAAGAAAATTGCTTTATTTAAATATTGTTTTATCCAGTCGTGTGAGATTTAATACATTCGTGAGTACGTGAAGTTTATTGCAGTGAGCGTTTTGAGGGATTTATTTTAAACTGTGTTTGAATTTAATAGAACTGGTTTCGATTTGCAGTTTTGGAGTGTGAATGTAATATTTATGTGAGAAATATAGATATCTAGTTTATGTAAAGTTCTCATACATTTTAAAGTTTAAAAAACATAATATATTTAGGTGTAGATGTCGTTTGCAACATCAACTGCGTTGAAAATCACAATTTTAAACAGGCAACTCGATTTTTGGGTTTCTATTTTCACTTTTTACAGCACTTCGTTATACATCTGTTTAAAAGCTTTTAATTGCTTAATGTTATTCGTCACTAAAATTCATTATGTCTGAGATTAAATAACACTAAAACCTACCAAAGTAAGAAATTCAATTTATATTTTCTCTTTGTAAAGATGCTTCAGTCCCAAATTAAAATAATAAGTACGTTACATTTCTCCTTATTTAATGCTTTCTCGAAGTTTCCCTTTTTATACAAACTTTGAATGTTTTTAAAGCAAATAAATGTAAATTAAAGAATATATAAATGCAAAATGTACTAAAAATTTATGATTCTTATTAGCATACTTACAGAATTTATGTTTTTCTAGCTTGACCTTAGAAATAGCCACATGACGTGTTTATACTAATCTCTATCTTTTCAGTGGAGCGTGCAAAGAAAATTACAAATCTCAATTCATCAACCCCTAGAAACTTTTTTTGCTGGGACTTATCTAGTATTGGTCCGAGTATCAAAAAAATCAGTTTAATAGGTAATTTTACTGCAGTAGGGTAGCAAAAATGTTTTTTAACATTGTAAGTGAATAGATACTTTCAAAAAATGTGAAAAATCAGTGAGGCTCTTAATACAAACCCGGTTAAATACACAGAACAAAAAAAGGTGAAATTTACTCTATTATAAGTAGTGTACAAAATTAGTACAACATTCATTACTCCGTATACTGTTGTCACGCAAACGTCTTCAAATGAAAAATTCAGTTGAACACTCCTTGTTAAACGTACAGAAGAGACGAAATTACCGAGTACTTGGACCCTTTGGATTCAGCTAGATTAACGGTTGCTAAGCAACCTGACCTCATTTGTTTTAATTTTCTATTCAACTACGTAACCGGGTGTACAGTAATCCAAAATTAATAATGCACATACAGATCTTCGCATAATGTCGTATTTCCGTATACACCCGAATCATTGAATCGTAAGAGCACTAAACAATGCACTTGCAGTTTACACCCTGTTCAAAAGAAATAGAAGTCAATTTGCGGTCATATACAATCAAAAACAATTCGGGCGGTAGGTGACGCTAGCCTGTCAGTATAAAATCCGTCAGTCGTCTTTATATATTGGTGGTGACTGCACGTGTTCTCTCTGAGTTGAATTATATAGAGCTGCTATTACATACCTTTCTTGGTTTTGTTTTTAAAGGTGAATTTTTCGATAAAATGATTATTTACACAGGTGATAGCAGTAGGGAAATTGAAAATGAAGAAGAGCATAATGGAAGTTCCGATGTATCTACAATGTCAGAAATAAAGAAAATCCCTTAGTCTGATTGTTTTATTTTATTTTTTTTTTTGTAATTTTCATAATATTGTGGAATGATCAGTACTGTAAATACTTTTGAACTGAGATTTTAATGATTAGATTTCTACAATATATAAACCTGTGTTTGAAAACCATATTTTATACAATATAAACCTTGTGTTATTTTAACCGTATTTTCTTCCATTACACCATTCTTCTATAAACTTTAAATTTTAAAAGTACTACAAAATTTTCCAATTAGATAGAATATCAAAGTGTTAAATTAAATTAAAGTGTAGTGTAAATTTCATATATTTATAAGTAAAATGGAAGTACATTATTTTGTAAAATGGAGCTACATCTGCCAACAAACTGTTTTACAGTTTGGCAGAGTACTATGTTATTATGTATACGTGTCTTTTGTTCTGAAATGAAAAATAAATAAATAAAATAAATAAATAAATTATATCAATCCAACAAAGATATATTTGCAATCACGGGTTTATCCTCGCTATTTACATACAAGATATTATCGAAATAAAATCGTTACTTACAAATCAATATTAATCTTTTTAGCACAAAACACATAATTTTACTAAATTATGCATGAAGAAAAT
>CAJQZM010033299.1:0-26282 GCA_907164665.1 Colias nastes
ATTTTCTGATTTGATAACTTGGCGGAGCAATCCTAACGCACACTTTATTGTTCTTAATTCTCAGTTAATGACCGTAGAGTGTAGAGAGTCAACTACTTGTAGGTCTAGATAAAAATAAACATAATGAAAAATAATTGCATTGTGAAATATCAGTGGAATTGATCATAATTCAATCCTTCTAGGACTTTAGTCACTGTTGTCAAGATTTATTATTCTGATAAAATTTTTATTCGTAGGTAGGGTTGAGACACGGAAATACATTGTACTGTGTACTTTGGTGACTACATTGTTTCTGCTTTGTAAATATTCCAATTAATTATTTAACAAACTTACTTTGATAAGACTTACTGGTATAAATTGTCCCCCGAAGACTATAAAAAGAACATAGGATGTTCTTTGTATTCTTTGGTATAGGGACTTTCATAGATAACTTCCGATAAGGATTCAATTAAACTTTCGCTAGATAATTTTATAATAAAAAACATTATTTTATATTGAATAAAGCGTAGAAAAGACAATTAATTTCTTATGTGAATCGGTTTGGGTTTAATCAACATTAATAGCTTTCAAAACTAGCTTTTCGCACGCAGCTTCCCCCGCGTAGTCAAAGGAAAATCATAGTTTCCGTTCTCGCGACATTTTCGGGATAAAAACGATACTATGTGTTAATCCAAGTTACCCTCTATGTGTGTGCCAGATTTCATGAAAATTGCGTGAGCAGTTTTTGAAAGAGCAACGATCAAACAAACATACAGACTTAGGTAATTAGTAGGATATCAAAGAAGACTTGACTCAAGAATAAGTTAAAGACCAAAAAATAAGTGAACAAATAAAAAGTAGTCTAAAAATACACACCAAATTCAAGCCTACTTATAATTCTCATCACGGCCTTGTCACTGCTTATATAAAAAGTTCAGTCGAGATCGACTATCGATAAGGTATCGATTTTTAAAGTGTAATCACGGAACCGATTGGTATGCACATCCCATTCAGCTTTCACGCTGTAAATACATGCACCCCCTTGATTTCGTAAATAATTTGAAAATTTAAAACGACATGAAATGTATAACTCTTAGTTATTTTTCATGAAAGTGAACTAGTTTTGAAAAGAAAACTATATTATTATTTATCATATTGAAATGAAATTTAAAAATTAATGTAGTAATAATTTTTATACCTATACTTTAATTAAGTATCTTCTACGGCTCAATAACAACTACGAATAAATACATCAAATTTCTAGTACACTCAAATAATTCAGCCGCATGAAACGTCTCTTCATAAATTCGTATCCAGTTTCTTCCGGGTGACCTACAGAAAATCTAGATTTACAATGCCTTGTGATGTATTGGACTTATATGAGCGTTTTCACCCAAATGTTTTATTGTTTTAACTTGCGGTCTGCTTTATTGCAACGTGGTCTTTTGTTCTTATCAGAAAATGCATTCTAGCTGACATCTAGTATCAGTAAGCTTATTCACAAACGACATTTCTGGTATAAAGTTCACCGATATCGATGATATTTCAAATGTAAATACGTACTTTCTGATATCTAGAGATTAAACATGTCACTGATATAAATACATAAATCTATTTACAGTCATTTTTATTAATTAATTGCTTCGAAAATTCGCAAAATCACCATTCCAATTGGAAAACCGCTTGGTCGGCCGCGCGATTAGGTTTTTCATATTTTTGATCCACTCTAGTGGAAAGTATTCATGCGAGTATACTTTCCCTTATGATAGACAACGAATTAACGTGAATTGAAGCAGTACTTGATTATAATTGATTTATAAGTCAGTTATTACGAAATTCTGAAACGCAAACAATATAGGTACGAAACAATTATAGTACAAACTGCTAGTTATACTACTATTAAACTACTGCTAGGTAAAATTTATTTTATATAATTAAAATGAACACTATGTATAGATGCGAATAAGCGAATGTCTGTTTGTCTGTCTCTACTGGCACACGCACAACGGTGCAACCGATCGTAAATCTTACCCTGACCACACTTTGATGAAGATGATAGCTTAATTTTTACGGCATCAAATCCATTACTACAATAATTTTCATTTTAACAGTAAAATCTAAATTTAAAAGGAATTTGATTTTGTAATATAACTATATTCTTGAACAAATGTTTCTCTTAAGCTGTGCCTTAAGACCCGTAGATTCGCATAAATTTATTTAAAGTCATTTTCTAGGTCACAAAATTTCTATAGGTTATTATAATAATACTGCATTTTATCGTTACAATAATAAGGAGATGTTTGGACGAAATTGTATTCTTAACCGAAGAGGAGGAACCGTTCTTGAGTTTAAAAGAGTGTTATTAGCCCTTCCTCGTTTTATATCAAACTATTTATTTGCAGGACAGACGGTCAGATGATATGGACAAGTAATTATTTAATTAATGCGATTAGATATAAATCTTATATTAGGTACAGTAGCAGATTCGACGTCATAACGTCATTCTGGATTATATTAATTAGGCACGTGCCCTGAAAATATGCTGAAAACGTACGAAGGGCTATGAGACTGGTCCCATAGTGATAGCCTATATACAATACCCATTCTTAACCTATAATTTCATACAGATTCGGTTAGGAAAGTAACTAAAAATAATTATATAGAACGCTCAATAATAACTAACTTATCAGTCTTAATTTATATGTGAAGGTACAATAAAAATAAAACAATATCTTTTTCAGACTAGTCCGAACTGTCTTAGTTTGACTTTAGAGTCATCTCCTTATTTTCAATTAAACAGAGCTATTTTAAATTGGTTCTTACAGGACTGATTGCTTATCTTCAGGATTCCCTGTAGCAGAAAAAATGCCAAATGAAATACCTTAATAAAAGCCCCTCCACGATCTCTTACAAATTGCATTAATTTGTCGCAATTAGTCATTCAGACGAAGCACGATCTTTAGCCTAGATCTATGTATTAATGTCGCATAAAATACATATAAATATTAAATACTATTTCTAATGAACATTCTACAGTTACTGAATATAAAATTTATGATACTAGACTTGTACTAGACATAAAACTCAGTCTTTTTCTAAACTTGTTTCATAAAGTAGGTAGTGTGACAAAAACCTGTCATTCTTTCCAACGGCCACCGGGTTAAATAATTCAGTGAACTATTTGTTAAGCGCTTGCCGTGATGCTACATCGTTCGACTGATTTCCTATATGGTCCATTGAAAAGTTACATTTGGGGTTGCATTTTTTAGAGGACGCAATTTTATTTTTTTGATGTGTAGGGGTGGTCAGTGTGAAGCTATCACCAAGTTTGTGGGGTCGCCACCCTTGTCCCACGGCCGCCATCTTGAAAATAGCGGTTGATATGGTTTTTACGATATATCTCTTAAACTATTTATTTTATAAAAAAAATTTGTTTACATTATTTGTTGCAAATTAAATACTCTACAACTTTGATCCTGCAACTTTTTGTCGTAGAACTATAAATAAAAAAGTTATAAGTGAAAATGTTCAGAAATAAGAGATATTTATATTTCTCAATAAAACTTTTTTTTATAATTTTACGTAGAAATGATATTTGACCATTTTTGTAGATTGTTTTTCGAGGAACAACTTTTATATACAACATTTTTTCATTAATTAAATAGCTAAGGTTTTACAGCGCTCCAAAGTGAGTACTAATTTTCAGTACTCTGAACTATACAGTATACTTATATTATGTGTGTACTAATAATAATTTGTCATCAGTAATGGTTTTTTTTGTTATTATAATATTTTTAATAATTAATTTTGCAATATCACTAATAATTAATTATTGAATCTTTTCCCCACCACCCAGGAGGTAGAGTCTGGAAGCGCGACTTTTTTTTACGTCGAAAAGCAGGTCTGAAATGTTCTGCAGTGTGCTTCTATTGTTCTGGAGTATGAGAAAAGAGCCAATAGCCAATATATGTATAGTTAAGAGTACTGAAAAATAGTACTCACTTCAGAGCGCTGTAAAACCTTAGTTATTGACGTTATGAAAAAATGTTGTACATAAAAGTTGTTCCTCGAAAAACAATCTACAAAAATGGTCTGATATCATTTCTTCGTAAAATGATAAAAAAAAGTTTTATTGAAAAATATAAATGGCTCTAATTTCTGAACATTTTCGCTTATAACTTTTTTATTTATAGTTCTACGACTAAAAGTTACTACACCAAAGTTGTAGAGAATTTAATTTACAACAAATAATGTTAACGATATTTTTTTATCAGTTAAATAGTTTAAGAGATATATCGTAAAAACCATTTCAACCGCTATTTTCAAGATGGCGGCCGTGGGACAAGGGTGGCGACCCCACAAACTTGGTTTTAGCTTCACACTGACCCCCCCTACACATCAAAAAAACAAAATTGCGTCCTCTAAAAAATGCAAGGTTAGGGCTAAAAAATGTAACATTTCAATGGATCAATACTATCTATAAAAATAATAATAAAAAAGTTTGCAGTACTTTTAGCGCAGAAATAAATTCTGCCGGTGCTATACCTATTAATTATATTGTTAATCGTTGTAATTACAACGCTTTTATGATAATTTTTTGAAATAACCGATTTTCTTTTTATAGACGAAATCCGAAGAAAGGGAAAAGTTAAATATAAAGAAAAATACTCACCAGTTTTATGAACTAAATAAAATTAAAACGAAGCACACGCGCGTATATAGTTACGAGATATCACTAGGTATATATCACTCAGAACGTCCTTCGCAGACGATCATCACACGGTGTATCGGCTGATTACAGCTGCACAATGCACCCGTTAGTCTCGTTGCGTTCTTGCCAAAAATTTCGCTAACTTTCGGCAACGGTCGCGCATAACAAACACATTTCCATGAAATCTGTCCTTAATCCGCGGCGAATTTTCCCTATGTCATCGGTCACGATGGTCGCGTCCTTACGTCCGGCCGTCGAGTGGTGTCGGTTTGGTATTCACTTGCCGCCAAAACTCTCTTCGTTAATTGAGATGCACGCGGCGTCCTTCGCTTTCCTCTTTATGAAACAATGGAGCGTGCGTGCACCCGGGGGTGATAGGTGGTCCGTCATCGTACCGCGAGCCCGCGTTAATACGGTTTCATAGTAATGTGAGATGTTGCGAGCGACGAGGTGGCGGTGCTGGGTCGGAATGGAGGCCTGTACGCGGTGTAATCGTTCGCCGTCGACTAGCGAGTTGGCCACTGGGTTAGCGGGCTCCTTTTCCTGCTTTGCTTAATGGGCAAGTAGGCACACTTGCGTGCTGACTTGTTCGGGAACCAATTACCTAAATGTGAAGCTAATTTATGACAATTCTGTGGATCACGAGGACGAGGTATCAATCACCTTATTCAACTTATTTTATGGTTACAATTTTGCTACTAATCGCCCTAGAAGTACTGAGTAACTTTATCATCTAAGCAAATCGAAAATAAGGCTCTACAAATGCCCATATATAACAAATCTTAATGAGAATGTGATGGTATTTAATCCTGTAGCTATCTCAATAAAAACTATTAAACATATGATAATAATATTTTTTGTGAACGATTGCCTCTATATTTAAACCCAAAACAAACTACTACTATTTATGAATCTTAAGATCAGTCCTATGATTTAGAAACATTCGCGTTTAAAGTATTTATAATATCACTAGAATATATCTATTGCGTACAGCATCTGAATATACAGCACCGTTCATTCTTAGTACACGAGCCAGTTCATAGTCTTTAGAATACAATTACAGCTCATTAAAATTCCAGGCCTCGATGTTTTAGTCTGAAGCGAGTTGGCCATATAATGAAAGCGAAAACTCAAATACGGTTTTCCATATAACGTAATTTCTGTAATCAAAATCTGAACATAAAGATTGTGTAACTTATTTGGAACGGAACGGGTCGTGGTGATTTTATCGCGATTCGGTAGCAAAGCCCTATGAAATTAAAAGTGGTTCAGTTATTGCATTGCATCGTTTGAGGCAGTCCAGTTTTGTAACTTGGTGTCACGCATTTTCGGCCAGAGATATACCTTAACTGGTTGAGCCGTTATTTATGTTTAACCAGAATTTTGATGTTTACTTGTTTATTTATTTTCATATATTTCAGTGACAAAATTGATGTGTAGGCTGTAGTGAGGTTTATCTAAATCAAATAATATTATTCGAAAACTATCTTGCTACGTACCTATAAATTATTAGCTATTTGAAGTGTGAATGGTGTTAAAATATCTAGATATCTTGATACAAAAATAAATTAATTATTTAAGTAAGGATCTTATGTGCAATATACTACCTTTCCATCTTCATGCAGCGTTGAAAAAGATTGGGAATTCTTATGAAAACTTCTCATTTGCAAATAATATCAATTACTTATAACTAAGTAATTTACAGTTCTCATTTCTAAGCAGAAAAATAATAATTACCTTTGGTAAAACCTAATATGTTTTCTTGACATTCATGCTGGATATGAAATCCAGAACAAATAAGATAAATATAGCCAGCAAATAACTCGTAAGAAATTCCTATAGAAGCTTGTTTCTAGATTTTCCTGTCCGTTTTATCCCCTTGAAATGAAACTTTCTCTACATTTTATTAGCCACATGTAGGTTAAGGGTGATCGAATGGTTATTTAAATTCATTTTATGATCAATGAATTTTAGGAATTTTTGTTTCATTTTGGTACAATAAACTGACACTTGTTCGGTATTAAATTGAAATGTAGAGAGCTGTGGTAGAGCTCTCACTAATTTAATAACACTTTTCTTTTATCTACATTTCTTCGTATATTACTTATTTAATTTTAAGATGATAAGATTCAGAAACCAGTATTTAGGTATGTTTTTTTTATTTATGAATATTTTTTTATAATAATTATCACGTAGGTACGTTAATATCCTTATTTCGATCAAAAAATACGTAGATTTTTAACAATTGCAATTTCGAGAATGATCTGGCTGATCGAAACTTTACACATGTTTGTTTGAAATTCTCGACTCATATAAATAATATACATAATTCTTGGCAACGTTTCCTACTTAGGTATATAACGTCCAGCTTTCCATTCATTTCTTTGCGATTCAAATTCAAATGTACATGGAAACTTAACGAGTGGCACCCATCCACTAAACAGTATAAATAATGTATTTTACTGCAGCATTGTTGTGGTAATTAACCATTTAGCCCACATACCCGGTGCGGGGTGAAAACTTCAAGATTTGTATGCACTTTTGACAAGGGCACGTCATGCGCGGCACACATTCCCCACTTCCTAGCTATATTAGTATTTTAATAATACAAAGCCGTTAAATAACTTCGCTTAAACACTATTGAGTTGAGCAAACAATTAGTTACGGGTGCTTTACACTTCTTGTTAGTGACTTGCAAGATTTACCTATATTATTTATATACTATTATTATTATTTATATACTGCTCATATATCGAAATATTAATAGTTTTATAACAATAGCAGTAAAATAAAGTCGTATCACGTAAAACAAGGATCAAAGGCGAGATGAAACTATCTGATATGGAGCACTGCCAATTTAGTCTAATATAGGTGGATAAGGATCAGTGGGTTTGTCTGAATAATTCCCAAATATTTTATGATATGATAATAGATAAGAGAGTTTTGAGGGCATTATTTCGTTATTTTTTTTTTTATATTTTTAGGCATCAAATTAGTTACCTAGAATTTAAATTTTCAAGCTTTCAAGTCTCTTACTAAAATTTTAGCAAAATTCAGAACTAGGGTTTGGCTACCTAATACCTAAATTTCTGATGTTGTTCGAGCAGTACTTTTGCTCTACATAATGAAATAATATCCATACATAAAAGTATAGTAGATAAGTACCTATCCATAATTTATGAATGTGTTTGAATATTTGTGCTTTTAAACTGTTAAATGCACTTCGATAGTTTACACGGCACAGCTAGGAAAATTTAAAATCCACACCCTAGTCACTATTGAAAGCATAATACATATCAATTTGCTATAGAAAATATCATGTGCGATGATCGTTATTTTATTTATTCTATTTCCTTAACATTACATTAGAAACATAATATTATGCATAATAACATGAACGTTATCTGCTTTACTGTCACATTGGTACAATAAATGTCTATTAGCTGCGCACACGCAGAATGTAAGCGCAATTCGCATAGAATAGAAATGCGAATTTCCCGGCCAACATGTATAGTCCTATTTATATTATTATTACACGTTTATTGAATGTTTTATAGTTAATTATTATGTATTGTTAGTTTAACTATTGTTTAAGAGTTACGAGTCAGAAATTATGAAAATATTGTAATAATTATATGAAAACGCACATTAAAATACATGTATTGAAATGTAATACAGTTTGATATTTCATCTTTTAGCATTCGGTCGAATTCAAAAAAATCGATCACGAGGCGGAATCTTTTTTTCTTTTTTGCTATTCTTAAATTCTTAATTTCTCATAGTTACAGCATTTGAACCTTTAATTATTTCTTAACTAATACAGTTTTTAATGTAAATTGACATAGCCGTCGCAGACTAGTTTTCATCAGACGGTGTAACGGTTATTCCTATCCCTTATGAGTCAGGATAATTGCACTTCCGCTGTACTGTGCTGATTTCACTTCAATGGGACATAATTTAATAACATAGTTTTAGGACATATAGAGGTCAGACAAAACAAGGATCAAACTGACAACTTTTTTAGGTAGGTATCACCGTAAAACTTAGGTACCTACCTACATGAATAGGTAATCGAATTCTATTTTAAGTGAATAGAACTATTTATTTGATTACTTTTATAGTATTTTAATATCGAAAATAGAGAAGATAATATTGTAGTTCTCTTCTGTCCTAATAAGTTTTTTGCTTCTAATTTAATGCATTATATTTTGAAATATTAACAAATATCCAAAAAGCGATACAATAACTTAAGATAAATTTTATTATTCTACAGAACCTTATAAGCGAACTTTTACAGTTTTCTTGCACTTCTTCTGGACCTCTGACATGTTTTTGTACCGTTAATGCAATGTTTCTACCTAAAATATTGTAACCTCAAAGCCCATATCTTTGACAACTTTCTCGTTATATTTTAATGTAATTTATCGTTATCAGCATATCAGGTACGTATTCATCGTAGAATATTGTTTAAAATATTTTACTAAAACACAAAAACTTATTACCTACATAAATAAATCGCAATACAACACCATATGTGATTTATAGATAAAATCTTACTAGTGCAATATATAACAATAAACTAGATAATAATATATTATATTGTATACTATATACCTAGGTACCTATTTATTATAGAGTAACGTAACATGCCTAATTACCTAATGCAACACGAACCTATAAAAGCCATCTCTACCAAAAACTACAACAAATTGTAAGAAAAATATCAATATCTAACTAATTATCATTACACAGAACTAAATTATGTACCCATATGAATAATCATCATTATATCTTATCCTTAATTCATATCGGAAATCGCAGCAATCCGATACCGCTCGATAATTATGATTGCCGATCGCGATAGTCTTATTTTGTTATTCGAAACACAGTGTTCAGGATGGCTGAGAAAGTTAAAAAGAAAGCATCCTTCTTTAGTATGAGAAGATGGAATAGTCAGAAGAGTATGGATGATCATATCACTTCTAATCCCGCTCCTGTAGCTCAAACTAGCTCTTTAAATGGTGCCAAAAGTCCGTTACCACCAATTTTGAGTAGAGCTAATTCTAATTTGGATAAAAAGTAAGTATAAATTTATAAATATAAAATTATAAAGAATAGAAATAAGTGTTTTTTGATATTGATGTTGTAATTTTTACGTTCATTGCATATTTTCAAAGTTATGAGACAGAACAAGTTACAAGTCTATACCATATTTTTAGCTGTTTTTGCTTTACACGTAAGTAGGTATTGGTATGCATCTCATTTCATGCTCATTTCATATTTTTTCTGCTTACAATATAAAAAAATAAAAGAACAAACAAAATATATAAAAGTTTATTTACTTATTTATTTAAAAAGACTCATGCTAAAATAATACATAATCTAGGTATCTATACCTATCTAATCGATTTTGTAATAACAATCTACTATTATTGGTATTGCGTTATAATAATTACCTACCTTTAAATCATACACCATTTGAAACAATAGAAAGAAAGTGAAATACATGAAGACAATAAGTTTTATAATAACATGATTAGGCATGTGAAAGAATTTTCACGATCGATTGGAAAATCATGGATGCCTTATTGAATAGAATTTAAACTATTGATTATACAAACATATTGATTAAATAATGTAGTTGTATTTATTATTCTTAGATATTGTAACATTCTTAAACGACTCTTCTTTACAAAATAATTAGCAAAAACTAGATATGTGTACTATTAAATTAAACGTATTACCTATACATCTCAATTTAGCTGATATTTCTATTAACAAAACTACAGCTTTACTACGGCTAATTTAGTAAGTACAGAATTAAGAATTCAAAAAGTTGCTTGTGGCAGCCCTAACATCAGCATAGCGCATTGGAAACAATAGAATAAATACAAAAAATAAACAGCGAAAGTCACATATGGCGCCTGCGTTTCGCAAAAATCTACATGAGTTTCTGCCAACTTGATTTAAAACGGTTGCACATTTTAATGTACCTATTTATATGGATGGCACGTTTTGAATAACAAATATCTAATAGGGACAGGTGCACATGAAAAGACTGGTAGTTTTATAATACATATATTATATATAAAGTATATCAACTTCATTCATAAATCATACTATTCGCATAACAAATTTCAGGAGGTATTCTCAGGGCTGATATTACAGTATGTAGATAGGGATCTATATCAATGATCAATCTGTTTTTGAATTATTGTAGTTACTGAAATAAAACTTAAAGTTTTAAAGTAAAATTTCTTTTTAGCTTAGTTTTAACTTTTAAGATTGATTGTAATTGTGAATAACAGTTGTAGCACTCTCTTAATTAATATTTATAAGTAAGTACAAAGCGCTACACGCTGAAAATTTAAAACTTTCCATCAACAGGAATACGACATTTGATTACCAAAAATATTACATAATATAATGCATGCATGCAACATTAGATTTAATTAGTATTTAATAATTTTTTTAATAGGAAATAACTAGCTCTACATTTCTTGCTATTATCTGTGCTATTATTGTTTAATGTATATGTAACCGAAGACTCCATTGCTTTTTGTTTCAGATTAACAGTTGCGGGGATAAACGATTTAGTTCAATGTGCATTATGCCTGGAAATACTCAGCATACCTAAAATGTTGCCATGTCAACACACATTTTGCCTAGCTTGTCTCAAAATTTATGTCGCTGGTAAGATCTTACTAATAACTTTTTCATTATTGCTTTTTTCGATGCAAGTTTGTACACACATGATCAGCGCACGTATAGGTAACAATGTTCCCACTGTAGAATGCCAACCTTCTACATGGTAATATGAGGAAAATACAGTACAAAGTTTACATATTATGATATTAGTAAACTAGTTGATATATTTTATAAATGTTACGATGGCCCTTATTGATAAAATTGTACCTTCAATCTACAAAGCTAAATTTTATTGTATATTATAGATAACCTACATAAAGTAATGTATAATTAAAACTATGATATATATTTTTCAGATTTACACGTAATCAGTTGTCCCGTCTGCCACACAAGAATACAGACAAATGGCTCTAATTTCGTAGACAATTTACCATCTAATCTCTACATAAACACCTTACTTCACATGGTGGGAATCAAACCGTCAGATAAAACAACAAATGCGACGCCTCCAAGCACGCCATCTACGCCACTTAATTATCAAAATGTGGATTTATTTGCTGCTGGTATAAGATGCTCCAATTGCAAAACGTTGTGTGACAACCCTGATATTTCGATGTGTGAACATTGCAAATTGGTAAGAAGCGAATAGCTAAAAAAAATATGTTTTGGTGATTTTATCAATTTATATGGTCAGTTTTATTTGAAGTCCTAATAATTTTACTATAGCGATAATTATAAAGAGTAACTAATACTTACAGAATTTCTGTCGAGTCTGTTGGTCTCAACACATAGAGGACTTACGAATCCAAGTGGGTTCTATTCTCAGAGAACTCGACACCGCAGCCAGTAGATTGGACCACAAAATTGAACATTATAAGGTAAAATCTATACAAAAGATTATATAGAGTAGGTAAAAGATATGGCTTATTGATTCTCGTTTATATTTATTCATCAAATGTATGTCTATAGGATCGTTGTGAACGAGTAGTTGAACAAATAAACATAGCTGCTGAAGAGAAAATAAATGCTATATTGGAAGCAAAAATGAACCTATTGCAAGAAATGAACGATTTGCAAAAATCTGGAGAATTGACCGCTTTAGCAATTCAATCGTCATTAAATGAAGCAAAAGATGTGGCTAACAAAGTCCTTGACGTTGATAAGCAAAGTTTGGAAGATGATATGCATAAGGTAAGTTTATTTTTGTTACAACGTTTGAACATATTTTCCTAAAATTTATTGTTCTTTCAAATTTTCACAACTCATCAAATTATGCAAAAACTGGTTCAACAGTCGTCTATTATTGAATATCAATATCAATATCAATATTTCAGAACTAATGTATATTATATATAACTCTACAGGTAAAGACATTCGTGAATCTTCACCAAAACACGCTGCAACTGCTCGGCGATGTTTCAAAATGGGATGCTGAAAACTTTATATTCGATAAAGAGAATTTTCGCATTGACTCCGATGTTAAAACTCCGTTTGATGCTGAGTCTGATGATCCACTTCCAGAAGCCGCAAAGCAAAACAATCCTTTGGAGAATGAGAGCACTCTAATACAGCATTATAGGTAGGAAGTTCTGCTTTGATTTTTTTAGTTTTATTTTAAAATGCTAAGAATAGAAAAAAACATCGGGGTCTCAGAGGCAGGATTAGAACCTGCTTGTCGTTTAGCAATGCATAAACGCTTGTCTTATAAACGTACCTTCAACAGTACCTAATGGAAACAATATAGAACATCAGAATATTTATTACCTGTCCTTTAGCCATTGTCAGGCGGCGATGTGACATGCTGACATACCTACCTCCTATTACAACAAACATAATAATATACCTACGTTACTATTATCTACACTAATATTATAAAGAGGAAAACTTTGTTTGTTTGTTTGTAATGAATAGGCTCATAAACTACTAGACCGATTTTAAAAATTCTTTCACCATTCGAAAGCTACATTATCCACGAGTAATATAGGCTATATATTATCACGCTAAGACCAACAGGAGCGGAGCCACGCGGGTGAAACCGCGCGGCACAGCTAGTAACTAATATATGACTCGGTCCTGATAAAACACACGTGGCACGACTACGGACATAATATATAATGTGCGTAGTCGTTTCATACGTATATACTATAGTATTAAGATAGCAGACGTATAGCTACGTATAGGTACAATATGCATACGTCATATTCCCTCACTTATTTCTAGGTCCCGAAATTTCGTACCACATTACGTGTGGCGGAAGACGTCAAGGCCCTGCGGAGTCGGTATTGGTCCTTGGAATAACCACTTGTACATCTGTGACATGGATAGTCATAGCGTACTGGTGGTCGAGAGGACTCAGGCTAAAATTGTCACGCGTCTATCCTGTGAGGAAATGCTCTGCCCCGTGCAAATTGCTTTTATGAAGAGTTTGGGAGAAATTTATATAACAGGTCCGTTTTGAATTATTTTAACTGTTTAAAAAAATCGAAAAATCCAGATTTAAATTAAAACTTTAAGTGACGTCCGTAGAATAATTCACATCGCTACTACATTAAATTTGCCAATGGTTTGAAAACGTTATTAAAAAAACTGTTTAATTGATAATTTTATTTCCATTTCAGATAAATGGAAACATTGTATTCACGTGTTTTCCAAGGATGGAGAATATCTCACCTCAATAGGACAAAAAGGTAGCCGCCTAGGAATGTTCAGGTCGCCTGAAGGGATAGCAACTGATAACGCTCAACATCATATTTATGTTGTTGATACTGGCAATGATAGGATTCAGGTATACCTACAACCTACAATCAAATATATCAGTCATAAGCCTCACATCCCTTCCCTCCCTAATATTATAAATGCGAAAGTAACTCTGTCTGTTTGTCTGTCTATTACGCTTTCCCGCTTAACCTCTCAACCGTTTTTGATGAAATTTGGTACAGACAATCTTTAGACCCTGAGAAAGAACATAGGCTAACCTAACCTTTTATTGCGAAATATGTACCACGGGCGAAGCCGGGGCGGACCGCTAGTAAAGCCATAAAAATTAAAATATTTTTTGTCACCATCTTTGTTTATAATGGCTACTTCAGCATTATTACTTACCACCATAATCTTTAATATTTAATAATACATTCAATTATAATAAGTAGGACTGTTTTACTTATTTTTCATATCAGGTCATCCAACCAGACGGAAAATTCGTCGACCAATTCGGAATCGCGATGAGAAATCAGCCAAGGGACACGTCAAGTATTTGGGAAATGAAAGAAACAATGTGCACAGAACTAAACGCGCCAACCGGCGTTGCTGTCACAAACGATAGAGTTATCGTCTTGGACAGTGGAAACCGTAGAGTCAAAGTTTACAACAAGAACGACAAAAGTAAAATCACAGAATTCGGCTCCACTGGTCATAGAAAGGGACAGTTTAGACAGCCAGAAGTCCTCGCTGTTGATCCGATGGGCAATATACTAGTAGGAGACTCTGGCAACTGTAGAATTCAAATTTTCAAACCCAACGGTCAACTTGTCCGTGTTTTTGGCAGACTTGGCTCCGAACCCGGCAAATTTGGCTGGATATCTGGTCTCCACGTCACAAAGCAATTAGACGTCATCGTCAGCGATACGAAAAATCATTGCGTCAACTTCTTTTGAGGATAAATAAAAAACAGTTGTAGGTAATTAACATAATTTTATTGTAAACAAAAATGTTAACACTAGTGTTAATCTAAATAAATGTATTGAAAACAATCGAGTAGTGTTTCTATATTATAATGATTTACAAAAAGAATATAAAAAAATATCACAAGCGGATGTTACGAATCACAGATATGAATATGAATATTTGCTCCGAAGACGAGATTCAAATAAATTACAGCAAAAATACATTTGCGGAGCAATATAGTAGAATATAAAAATAAACGAAATCTATTAAATTATTTGTGATCAGAACATTCAGTATGAGATCAAACGTAAGTTAGCATCTAGATTACTTGCGATTTTTAGAGCGAAATGTTTGAAAAAGTTTCAAAGAATGAAAGCGATTTAAATTTTTTGCACAATTAATAAATTTCAATAACTTCTATAACACTGATACTACGATCCCATAACTCTATTATTATATATAATATACACATTGGAATTAACAACATAGAACATAGACATTAAAATATAAATCTATATAACATAATTAAATTACACTACGTTAGATACATAAATATAATACATAATTCCTAGATTTATTATTATGGCGTACATCAGTCTCGAATAGGTGGTACATGACTAATATCGTAATTTCATACAAATATTATCAATATATCAAAACTGACAAAGATTGCAAGACACCTTAGACTAGTTACTTTGTGACGGAAATTTAATTAAAGGCCCATGTTTACTAATAAACAAAACCTATGCAATGCTAATATAAAATCAATATTGTTATGATAAATGCGAAGAAACTCTGTCTGTCTATTGAATTTGAAGATTAGCCTATTGCAATGGAATAAGGGTGTTTAGGGGCGTTCAGTTATTACTGTTTTCATAGAGATATTGCTTGATACTTGAGAAGCCATAAATTTATTATTAAATTATTACGTTAATAAAAAAAAGTTATTTTAAAACAACTTCATGTTACGTTTCGAGTTACGACACCAAAAAAAAAATCATTATACTTGATAAATTCAAATAAAAAAGGCTAATGCCAAATATGTATGTATGTTTATGAGGAGGTAGTGATCATTGAAAAGTTGTTTTAGTCTAGTATTTGGTTAGATATATTGTATACAATTCATTATTTTGGGATAAAATATTTTCACTTCATAGAACTTATTCCTTAAAATAATACAGATATATTTTAACTTAAAATTATTATAAGAAAGATGTAACCTTTAAATATATCAATATCATATTTTTATAAATTAATAAAATACCAAAAAATATTTAAATTGTGTGAATGTATAGTGAATGAAAACACACACCTAAAATTATTTCAAACTAAACATACAAAATACATAAAATCTATAGATTATGGTTGTGATAATTCTTTGAATAAACAAAATTTTTAAAATAATTTCATTTACATATCATAGCCATAATATAATACAAGAAAATAAACACGCATACTTATTTACAACAAATATGATACAAAATAATTTGTATGAATTTAAATTGTACACTAAGTACAATTGAGAACAAAAGTGTACCTATTTATGTTTTTAATTTTCATACTTATACTATACAAATTATAATGTACATTTATACAAACCCATAATTTAAAAGTAATCTATACTTATAATAAATCTGTAGAGAGGCCAATTCTGTACATGAAATATATTTAAAAAAAAACTATGAAGGGGTGTTAAGGGATCGCTACTGACGCCAAAAATGCAATCAGTAAAATTTTTGTCTGTCTGTCTGTCTGTCTGTCTGTCTGTATATTCGTTATAGAAACAAAAACTACACGATGGATTTTAACGAAATTTGGCACAATGATTCTTCATACTCCTGGGCAGGTTATAGTATACTTTTTATTACGCTACGATCAATATGAGCAGAGCAGTTAAGGGAAATATTGGGAAAACGGGAGAAGTTACTCCATTTTTTAAGCTTCCGTCGCGTATGCAGCCTTAATGGTTAAAGCTACATAGAAATCATGTACGACACAAATGTTCTTAAATTATTATTATTATATAAAAATAAATTCCTAGACAGCATATGTCTATCTTTTAAAATTGACTCACAATAACACGTGAAACTTCAATAGCTTAGCAATTCGGAGCTTTCTGATTATATTTGTCTTCTCTTACGTTTACAACACTCTCACTCATCCCTAATTAAAAAAAGTTAACATTATTACCTATTCAATAAAAAAAGAATCATGTAAATCGGTGTAGAAACACCAAAGTTATACATGAAATACGCTATAAGTCATCGCGCGTGAATACAGAATCATGCCATAAGGATTATTTTTGTGTATCAGTTGCCGCGTTCGACGCGCTTCGCGGTAATAATATACTAATATTATAAAGAGGAAAGGTTTGTAATTATGTATGTATGTATGGTTTTCACGCATAAACTACTGGACCGATTTCAAAAATTCTTTCACAATTAGAAAGCTTCACTGAGCAACATAGGCTAGGTTTTATCCAGGAAATCCCACGGGAACGGGAACTATGCGGGTTTTTCTTTGAAAACGCGGGCGAAGCCGCAGGCGGAAAGCTAGTGTTTAAATAATCTGGCATCATAAGTTCGATTTTATTTTTATCTATATCATAGAAATTGCCATATACAAAAAATTATGGATATAACACTGCAACTACAAGCACCTGTAGTTACTATTTGTGACAATGCTTTCAAATAGGTTTGTGAAATGTGACACAATGTTGAAGTATTTGAAACACAAGCATCTCTAGTAAGATAGGTGATATTATAACTATAAAATTTACATCACAAAGAGTGTGTTAAGTTTATTGAAATTATAAAGGTGCGGGGTATATAATATGCAATAGTAAACAGCATATTATAAGTCTATTAAGGCAAGATCCAAAAATGGTCCTCATACAAAACTCATTTTCAACTGAGATACATTAAGCCGGATACTCACCTACCTGCTGCAGGGACAATCTCGGTCGGAGCAATTTCACCTGTTCTCTAAATTGCCCCTGCTTGCCTTATACACTTCACAATAATTAGAGCCAATTAATGGTGAAATATATTGCCCCTGCTGCAGGTATGTGAGTAGCCCGCATGACACCTTATTTTTAAGTCAATATTGCTCCATGGACACAATTATTAGACCGATGAGAATTTTTTTAAGGGTTTGCATAATTTTACGAACAACATTTTAAATCATAATTTGATCTAATGAGTAATTATCTACTTAATTTAGTGAACTAAGACCGGCAGGGCTGACACCTACTTACAGCATGGCTTTCCCCTAAAATGACGGCATCAGAATCTGCAGGAGGCCCTTCGCTACTGTCATGTTGCCTCTGAAAAAAAAATTTCATGTGAAGATTTATAATAATTTTATGCATCCACAGGATATTATGAGAAATTTTGAAAATTTTCTCATGGATGTCTTATTTATATTATTTATTTGTTTAACAAGAACTTGAAACAAAAAAAAATGTTCGATAAACTGTTGTTAATAAAACAAATTTTACTAGATTTGGTGAAATATCAAATAATCTGCAAAAGGCTTAATTGTTTATTACACAGGTATATCACATAATATGCTTATAATTATCAAAGTCAAAATTAATAATATTTTTATCTAATACTTTTAAGTCAAGGGTATTAGTCAAAAACGGCAGTTATACTTGAAATAAACATTGAGTCCCATCCTGTATATAAATTAAAGCTAGATCTAATAATATAAAGGAAACCATATTTTGGTGCTACATCCAGCCTTGTATTATCTCTAAAATAGTTGATATATAGTCTCTATAATGTTGTCGTCATTTATTTGCAGCAACATTCCTTAGATATATTTTATTATTATATCTCACAAACAAATTACCTTTAATTCAGTAGCTAGGCTCCGAAAGGTATCTTCAACATTGGTGTTGTCTTTAGCTGACGTTTCCATAACAAACATAATCTCAGGAACATATCGGCAGAAAGACTTAGGCTCTTCAATTTCTACCTCCCTCTGATCAGCTAGATCACATTTATTGCCTATTAATGCTACTATAACATTTGAAGATGTGTATCTCCTAACTTCCTCTATCCATTTCTTTAGTGATATAAATGATGTTCTCTTTGTAATGTCGTAAACTAGAAAATAGAAAATTACAGTTATGTTAGATCAATGTGAGTTGCTATAACATTTAACTGTTAGTTACATTATTACATAGAATCTCATGCAGTATTGAATCACAAATAGTGTGGGCGTTATAAACATACCTATAATAACTCCATTTGCAGACCGATAGTAACTTTGAGTAATTGTTCTAAATCGCTCTTGTCCAGCCGTATCCCAAATCTGGAGCTAAAACAATGAATAGTTGTATATATGCAGACAAATTGTTTAACTTACTATTGAGCGTACTATAGTCTCTCTTACCTTGACCTTCTTCCCGTCTATTACCAAAGTTTTCATTGAGAAATCTACGCCTATCGTATTTCCGTGCCGTTCTATGAAATTTCCGGATTTTAACCGCTGCACTATACATGTTTTCCCGGTTCCACAGTCACCAATCAGAACAATTTTAAATAGATAGTCGAACTGCTCATCCGGTACACTCATTAAAGTATTTGGATTGCGACTGCTCATGATTTAAAATAAAATAAACTACAAAATTCATAAAATCTTCTATTTACGTTAATCGCTTGACACTTTGACCACACTTTGACAGTTCTGCCATTCCCATGCCTATTGACAGCTACCATAGCCAAAAGCACTCTAGACAAAAGGCACTCTAGACACAGATCTAGTTTCCAAGTTATTTCTCTCTCTTTCTTTATTGAGTGTCAACTGTCAAGTGTCAACTGTCAAAAATGTCTTCTTTTCTGTCAATGCAGTGTGTAAACATTCATTAAAATTAAAGCTAAGAATTACATTTAATGGAAAAGTGAACAAAATGAATATGTCGTTCAAGTCTATCGTGCATTGCTTGATAATATTAACTGCGACCATAATATCTACTAGTCAAGCGATAGAAGTACGTAAATTTTTATACGAAAATTGGATAGGTTTTCATAATCATATTCTTAAATTAAATTGTTGTTTTAGATTCCAGAACGGTTCCAGAAGTCGAACCACACAAATAATTGGGCTGTTTTAGTAGATACATCACGGTTTTGGTTTAATTACCGGCACGTAGCCAATGTGCTGTCCATATATCGCAGTGTTAAGAGATTAGGAATTCCAGACAGCCAGATTATACTAATGATATCGGATGATATGGCTTGCAATCCAAGGAATCCACGGCCGGCCACAATTTTTAATAATGCTCATGAACAAATTAATGTTTATGGTGATGATGTTGAAGTAGATTATCGAGGATATGAGGTAATATCGTATTTTGTAGTTTACAATTAACATAAGTACCTTTTTAAAGCATTTGATCTTGTAGGAACCTTGTCAGGTAGAAATATATTTATAGTTGACAATAGAGCACCTTTTTGGATCAAGTACTATGATATTTTTGTTGCACATAAATTAATTTGCTTATTTCAAAACAAGTGAAAGAACAGATCAGATTTGAAGCCCAAATCAACCCTTTTGCCTCAGAATTTTATTTAATTTGCTTTAAAATTCTATTACGTATAGAAATACATTGAATCTGATACTTACTTGAAAAATAAACAATATTTTACAGGTTTCAGTTGAGAACTTTGTCCGCTTGCTGACAGGAAGAGTTCCACCTGACACACCAAGGTCTAAAAGACTGCTAACAGATGAAGGCAGTAATATTCTCATTTATCTAACTGGTCATGGAGGTGATGGCTTTTTGAAGTTTCAAGACTCGGAGGAAATAACCAGTCAGGAATTGGCTGATGCGCTTGAACAAATGTGGCAAAAAAGAAGGTATAATTGTATATTAATATCTAATTATTTTATGAAATGAAATGAAATAAATTTATTTGTCCATTATATGATTTACAATTAATGTACGACAATTATCAACAGGCATTTGAAAGTGAAAGTACTCATTGCTATATTAACAGCTATTTTAAACATAGATTGGAAGAGAATTTGTATTATTTTCAATTAAAACTTTTTAATATAAATAAAAGTAATAGGTTGTTAAAAATACCAAGATAAATCCAGTCATATGTAAAATGAATACCATACATATTATTATATTTTATCTGACCAATTATTTCTCATTTAAAATAATAACACCTTGTTGATTTATTTTGTCTTATTTCCAGATACAATGAAATATTTTTCATAATAGACACATGTCAGGCGTCTTCAATGTATGAGAAGTTTTATTCACCAAACATTTTAGCTACTGCTAGCAGTCTGGTGGGAGAAGATTCACTTTCTGTAAGTTATTTATTTCTAACTATACCATATTAAAAGGAGAATAAGAATTATTTGTTTTTAAAGTCTGAAACTCCATTCTGATTTCCAATAAAGACAATCAGGCTATCTATCACATGAAACTAATAAATAACATAAATTTATATTTTTATTTAAAATAAGTATTTTATTAGAGTAAAAACTTACAATATACAATATCAATATTATATAAATTAATATATATAGTATTAATTTTAATTATCTAGATTCTAGTTAATAATTAAAAAAATGTTTTCAGCATCATGTGGACTCGGCTATCGGAGTGTATATTATTGACAGATACACTTACTATGTACTGGAGTTTTTAGAAAATGTCCATCCAAATAGTAAGAAAACTATGTCTGAATTTGTGAGTATAATCTTTATTATTATAGATTGATAGATAACACTTTATTGCCTACAATATAATGTCCATAATTAAAAACTTATTAATTCAATCCATTTTATATTTTCACGAATTTTCGTCAAATGTTAAAAAAATTTCTGTAAGCATCAATTGATTCACTTCTATTATTTCACAATGGCGACTTTTGTAGTTATTCTAAATGCTTACAAAATTAATTATTTTCAACTATATTTAAATTGTTTCAGTTGGCAGTATGTCCAAAACATGCTTGTATATCTACAGTAGGAGTTCGTCGAGATTTATTCAAACGTGACCCCAGTAAAGTGCCTATAACTGACTTCTTTGGCTCTGTAAGACCTGTGATAATCACTACAGAGCCTATTAATATTATTGATATACCAAAGCGGAAAAAAGTTAAGACTGAGTAAGTGTTTAACCTTCTTGCTTATGTTCGTAGTTTATGTTGAATGCTTTATAAAAATTTAATCATTTCTTTCTTATAGAGTTTATAGACTGTAAGCTTGCCATAAATATTTTTTTAAAGGTAAATCTGACAAATGATATATGCATTACATTGAAAAAATTAATAAGTAAATTAAATTACATTTTTTTCTTGTTAAAGTAAAGCTTCAAGAACTAAATTATTCGATTATGGCTAATGTTGCTTCTTTTTACAGGAACACAACATCGCGCGAGAAAAGGGCATATCTACCTCAATTTCCAATGCATTTAGTTTCTCAAAACACATAGCATACTGAAAATATTACTACTGATAATGTTACCAAATAAAATATTTAACAAATAATTTCTGACGTTTTATTAAACCTTAATTTTGTTATACATGCTCATACAATTTTATTGTTACTATGAATAATGTTATTTTAAAGATAAAAAATCGGGGAATCTTGTGTAAAAATATCAATAATTCCGGTTAAAATGTTGATTAATTTATATATTATGTAAATGTTGTTCTTAGTCTTAGTCTGACACTTATTTTCTTTTTATTTACCATTCGGTATTTCCTGCAATACAAATAGTAATAATAGACAAAAAAATAATGTGGTATGGGTAAATAAAACAAACATTCCATTATATAATTATTTATTTCTCTATTATACTAAGAATAAAATTTCTTTAAGAACAACATAACACAACCGACCCTTTCTAAACGGGATACATAATTAATTAGCAACAAGTACACGGCACTACATCTCATTCTGATATGAGATCAATTTCTAAGAGACTATAGCACCATTCCAGTTACGTTCATAGGCCATATCTTTTGGTCTATTCCTTCCATTATCTACAACTACGGAAATCTCATTTTAATCTATACATAAGCAGTTTTATTAGTGACTAAACACAAATTTAAATCTCCATGGATACTCAAACTTTTAGATATCATTGGATAATTAAAAACGACAAAAATCGATATCCACAGACAATCATAGACCGCAATTCGTTGGTTGCTACATTTAAAATTGTTTACTCCTAGCAAAATAAATCGAGCAAATTAATCACAAAATTTGATTCCCAATGTCATCAATAAAATTAATATGTGCTCTAAATGTCGAGCTTAATTTAAAAATATAGGAAGTCTATCATAACAGCGTATGTTTTTAAAGATAATAATTATTTAGTTGTTCTCGGTGGCCTATATTTTAAAGAATGATTTTATCTTAAACTATTATATACAAAATGAAAAAGTCCATAAAAGGCAGAATTGATCAATAATTTAAAATTTCAATATATGATACAAGTAATTTTTCTTAAAAGATCAACACTTTATAATGTAACACAAATAAATATTTATATAACACTAAATCATATTAATTTGGTCTAACTATGTATTAAAAAATTTACAATCGTAAATTGGAACAAGAGATAGGTAAGAATTTATACAACATAAAAATAAAATTAAACTGTAAGAAATAAGAATCACGGTATCTACTACTTACCGGATATTCTGTCAACAACGAGTTAGCACAAACTATGGGCAAGTTTTTTTTAATGATTCGTATTTCTTGCAAAAGGTAACATGGAATTATTGTAGCGTAAGTAGAATATAATAGATACCTTTATTTTGTAGACCGTAGACTTACAATAATTTTATAATAAGAAATCTAATTTTATTATCTACTGAAACTTTGTGCGTTAGCGATGGGTAATAAATTAAATTAACAAAATTAGAGGCGGTATAAAAATATACTGTTATATTAACTTTATGCAGCTATTATGATCGTCATACGTACTTTATATATAGGGTGATTTTTTTGCTGGTTTCTTTTTGGCAATACTGTTTTTGATAGATCACGCGTGAATCGTGTCTTGTGTCTTTATCAAACTTGTTCAGTTTGGTCTATAATTTAACCATGAATCGACTTACGAACGAACAACGCTTGCAAATTATTGAATTTTACTATCAAAATGCATGCTCGGTTAAGAGAGTGTGAAGTCGGTTAAGAAGTGCGCGATGCACTTCATCGATTGGCGATTTTTTTTTTTTTGCCCAAAATGGAAGAATTGGACATGCCTCACACGTGGTTTCAAAAAGACGGTGCCACATGCCACACGGCACGCGAAACAATAGCCCAATTGAGAGCCGCCTTCGGCGAACAGTTTGTCTCACGTTTTGGGCCCGTCGATTGGCCGCCTAGATCGCGTGATCAAACGTCTTTGGACTATTTCTTATGCCTACAGGGATAAACCAGCAACGATTGACGCACTGGTAGCCAATATTGAAGCATTTAAGTATTCGTGATATACCGGCCGATATGTTGTAGAGAGTGTGCCGAAATTAGGCCTTGCGAATGGGCCATCTAAACCGGAGCCGCGGCCATCATTTGCATGAAATCATCTTCAAACATTAAATTATATTGATCGTTTTATCAATTCCATTATAGATTACATCAACATTTTCAAGTTTTTTGTGTTTTTTTTGAAAATCAAATCCTATACCTCTTAAAAAATCACCCGTTAGTTATATAGATAAATAATATTTTATACAATAATGTTCATAACTTTAAGTTCAAATAGCTCTATCGGTTTGATCAAATTTTATAAGGGTTAATGAAGTTATACATCCGAAATATTTTTTACAAAATTTTTAACCACACATTATGTAGGTTTTTAACTTACCCTGCATTTTGCATGTACTATGTAATTTAGATACTAATGCACTTACTAAACCAGCTAAAGTGATGCTTGTTTAGGCAATAGAAGGATATTATATATATAAACATTTTTAAATCTTCTATAGGTACATTTTTTACAACGTAACAATCAGAAAGTAAAAGAATTATTTTTATCTAAAACAATGTAAGAGATAATTTAAGATAGGTAAATTTAAAAATTTAACAGCAAAATTTAAGGAAAACTATCGATTTGATCTACGGATATTTTCAACACAATATAGGTAACAGAAAATGTTGTGTTTTGGAATAGTAAATAGTCTTTGATTTATAAAATATACAAACCGAATAAAAATTTAACATTCCTGTGTGTGTTATTTTAATTCAAATGCAATTTACAATACCTACCTGGGCAGGTATACCTCCATAATAAAAATAAAGGCAATTTGATTAATAACGATGATGTATATACCTAAATCATAAATAATGATTTTTGAGAAAACAAGCGTATATTTAAGGAATGTTAGATCAATTCCAATTGAATCAACACAAACTATATAATAACAGACATGTCATGACGTAGGTAGATCATTTTTATTCTACGGAAGCACGATGTAGTGAATTGGGCTAGTTCATACATATAAGAGCTATTAATTACTTAAATGTGTAAGTTTCCTAATATAAGGGCTTTGATGTAAAGATTATTTTTATTAGATATATTCATTAAAGTCCACAATATTTCATATGTATTAACAAACAAATAAATAAAACGGTAACACGAGATAAACGTAACAGACTATTTTAGAAACTTTACACAGATAAAATATCGAAAATTGACAACAACAAATTGTTATACGTACACATTTCACGTACCATCATTGTTCATACATTATCGCTAAAACGAGGATTTAGGGTAATCAATTAGTATTGACTGTACTAAACCCCACGAATTATTTTCAGTCTTTCTTAGTATTTCTTACCAACAAATACTGACCATTTATTTTGGTTCCAACTAGCAATAATTCACACTCGTTTAGTTCAGCCGCGAGTGCTGCCATCTTCTGTTTGAATAATGTCGTAGTAACTGTCCACTGTGTAGTTGAAGAGCTGGAAATCGTTTCTGAAAAATGATACATTGCCTTGCATATTATTTCACGTGAGAAGATCCTACTAGCATAGCGGTGTCGTGTTGACGCTAAATTACAAACGCGGCGATTATAAACATCCGCAATAATTAGTCCGTTTATGGATAGTGTATTGACATTAAAGAAGCAATAAAAATGTTTTCCTCACATCAATCAAGACACATCATATATGTACATTTAGGTACTAAATCCTTTTCCTAGAGATTACTTATACCTATAACTGTAACACAATCTTTAATTTTAATAAAATTGACATGGACATTGGACACTATGGTTATTTACTTCTAACT